>LUCH01003234.1:16270-68553 GCA_013368495.1 Paragonimus heterotremus | reverse complement strand
AGGTTCTACGCAATAGTAATAACAACCGAACTAGGCAAAGCAAGTACTTTATCCGTTGAGCGCAATTGTACAACTTATTGTCAACAATGTATTAAAACAATGGTCATGAGAAATAAGTTTGCAGCATACCACTACGTCTGTTGAGGGTATCATTGGACATGCTTTACGTATTCTTGGCAAATGTGGAATTCCACTCACAGATATGCAGTCCGTCAATAATGCATGTTCATTCTTTGTTATTAATTCTGACCCCTCTATTGTCGGTCTCAAATGCATGAAGGTTGTAAAGTTCTCTGTTTCGTTTTCTGTTGAATCTTTCGAGACTGGAAATTCCGTTTCTGAATCTGTTTCAGACTCGAATCCAGCTACTGAAGGAGTACCTGCAATTGAGCCGGCACAGATAAGAATTCCTGAACGTGTGCTGAAGAAACAATGTCATCACTACTACCCAGACGTTCATTTGAACTGTGGCGGATGTGATAATTGTAAATCATAGCGGAACACTATATGCTATTGTTGTTTTACTGCATGAATAATTACATTGTATAGATACTGATTACATTACGACTTCGTTGGATGACGCACTGCTTTATAACTAATGCGTAGAAGCTAGTTCTGGGTTTGAGCTGAATACATTTCCGATTACTATTACGTATTTCCAACTACCACAGAACTGCATCTGGCTTTGTCAATAATCGTTGGCAGTATGGCATACGCTTATTCAGACTAAAATTAGATGCCGATTGTAGAGTTTTTATTGCAGACTATCATTCCAACCCCCTCTCCTCATGACAGGTCTGTTCGGTGCATCACATTTGAACGCACGGTTTACTGGATCATTTGTACCTTTGTTCCGGTCAAATTTCTACTACTGTTTAATGACAACAGACATTCATGTGATTTTCATTCGTTAATTACTTCAGATTGTTCAAAGTGTCAGTAATATAATGTAGTGAGAAGTCATTGTAAATTTCGGTATTTCGTACACCAAGTTGACCTCCGTCAGGGAAAATTTTAACTTTTTATAGTCAACGATATTACTGGGAACGTTAGAACACATTATAATTGTTCCACATCGTAGTGGGAATAACCTGGTCAGTATCACACGGATTACGAAATAGTTTATTTTAACAATCACTTCTCAGCTGATAAACTGGTAATAAATAGAAACAGATGATTGGCGGTAAAAAAACTCATGTTCAATAAAGTATAATATCGACCACAATTACTCATATATGTATGGACGTCACACACCTACTGGTATTTGTCGCACATTTTGTAGTGACGTTTCAGTCCTGTCACAACTTCACAACCCAAATGGCGTAGAAAAACAATAAAAATGCAGTTTTAGCTTCTTTATTCAAAACAGGTTACAGTAAGAAAAAATACATATTCTGCTCATACATTCCAATAAAGTACCACAACCTCGACATAATCTCATCCTGGTTAGTGATATGACTTGCAAAAAGCCACACTTGCAATTAATAACCTCTAAAAAATTGTCGTTTAATCGAAAAACGTTAATACTCCAGAATTCCGGTTATGTTGACTGACACTATGAATAACTTACTTAACTGAGAACAATGTGCAACAAACATACTCGTTTTCGGTGTTTCATCACCGGACTAAGTACAACACATTCATACGATTTTAAATAAGACCCAACTGGGTCTCACCTAAAATCATAACTCTGCCAAACTACTTACTGGTAACAGATATATATGGGTCAATCATGCACGAAGTAAGGTATAATAGTGGGTCGAACGGTTGGTTATCCATGTCAGAAGGACTACATCTATTTTCAATCTAGTTACGTACACATAACGGTCGACTGTCCAAAATTAGAATGGCTGCGAAAATAGTGAATAACTAATTAATTAATAAGCGACTGGATCTCAGGCAGCTTGGTTGGTAAAGTGAACATTTCTGTGCGATTCAGAGCATCATTTCACCTGTTCTTTCAATAGGAATGCGAAGTGCATTGATCGGAAGAAATGCGTTGGATGGAATCGTTGTACCGCACCCTGAACATTGTCTTGAAAATAGGGACCAGGTAGTGCACAACGGATTTAAAAGCTTAGTTACATGAAAAGTTCCTTAGTATGATTGACTTACCGCGCGATAAGCAATCGTTATCTTGGACGTCACAATATGATGAGCTTTAAACGTGACCTGTCTAGACAACAATTACTCGTACAAACTGGAAAACCACAATCGGTCCCTGCCCTACTTCAAGATGAGATGTGTGTTTTGCCACCTCTACACGCAGTGACCAATACGGTTCAAATGAATGCTCACACGCTTCAACACTTGTCATGTTGCAACCAACTGAGCCGATATCTCTACAATTGGTTTCAATTGAATGTAGATTTCGAAATGATGATGCCAACTGAATGGGACAAACAGAGAAAGCGAAGGAAAATGGCCGGTGAAAAACACAGTGATGGCATTATTCGGTCGTTCAGAAGAAGAAGCATGATGATATTTTATAGTGACATGTAGGTTGGTCGTCTAAGCCAAACGGGACTGGGTATCGTAACGAGGGCTATCCAGGAGGAAGATTCTCGATGACACATGTAACTCTGCTGAGCAGTTGATGAACACATTGTGTGCTCCCTGTCAAAATCAGAGAATTACTGAGTCGGCAATTTTCGGGAGTCTCAGTTAACATACCTTACAGAGGCCGTTTATTAGACGGCCACACATACGATTAATTAACATTTCGGGTGAGTTTTGATAAATGACTTACACATCTCGGTTTTGATGGTAAGATTTGCAGTCCCTCAGCTTGATTTCTTAGTTCGGCTGACAAAGTGGAAATCCCGTTAGAGCATTTGAACCTCTAGGCTGCTCACGATTTGCAGAGTCCCTTGCATTAATATTCACACATTCAACCTCTTTCTTGTCAATAAATAACCCCATATTGAAGCTTGATCTGTAACTTGCACAGAAGTTTTTTGAGTCGACTTGCGGACTCAGTGTTTGTGAATGTATGTATTAAGCTGCTGCAGAATATACACTAAACTAAGAATTTACGTAAATCTGAGGTGTAGGAAATGACTTAGCGATCAGCTGTTTGTAGCTCACAAACTGTAAGTAAGGAACTAAACATTCAGACTAGACCAAGATACATTGTCAGTTCAAATGCAGCCAGTTTTTGTTGTGGGCTTCATCCTGACGTAAACACGGTAGGTAAAGTTCAGATGTAAATATGCCACGTAGAATAATCACTTCCAACAAGTGACGAACGTAGTTAGACTTTGACGTCCATCTGTATTACGGACACTTGAGTTTATGAACATTGTGCTAGTTCATACTCGCAAGTTCGTTTTTTTATTAAACGAAAACGTTTAAAATTTAAACAGCCATTTTCTATAGACAGGCCACGTATTTTCACGGACATCACTTATTCGTTACAATTCTATAGCAGAAAATATCTAACTACTGTCGGCTAATTAATCCGCTTCCCATTGGACCGTTCCATGCACTTTGTGAAAATATTACCACATGCTGTGTAGCGGTTTCTGGGACATACACAAACGAATTGTGATAACAGTTAAGCCATCAACCAGATTGCGTACACATCGGATCCCTATGGTCCAATAGGCATCAACCACCCTGCTGTGCTGTCCCGTTTTGATCGATCGTATTTGACCATGGAAGGCATCTGTGGGATTGACAGTTTGAAATTAGACCTGGAGGATCGTAGTATAGCATGCCAGATTACGAAGGTTGAAAAAATCCAGCAGTATTTAAAATGAGCTATTTCAATTGTGAGAACTGCTGAACAGCTCAGAAAAGGTAAAAGCACACGTAATTCATGTGGGCAAATGTGTGAAAAGTCGATGCAATAGAGGCCTGAATAAGCTCTCAAAAATCAATCATATCTACCTCAATCGATAGGACACGACTAACCACCGATCATATGGTGTATTGGCTCAAAAATTACTTATAATCAGAAGCTATATAAAACCAATAAGACTAAATATATGTTACGTAAATATCTCTGCACCAAATATAGGTGAGTAACAATACTAGAAATCTAAATATTTGGAATTATCAAAGTCTCAAGAGCAAAGTGGAATGGATCCGGATGATTGTCGTGGATCACGGAATGAAACAATGGAAGCTATCCGAATACTAAGTACAGATAGATTGATTTAAAAATAGTTCTTGACGCGCAATTCGTTTGCAGGATAAAGTTTTACTAGTCTTGGAGTCGAAGACCCTCATCATAGGACCAAGTATTCTTAGTTCATGTGGCGGCATCTAGATAGAATATGTTGTTCAGCAAGCTATGCAGAACTGAATAGTCATTCCTCTTGGTGCATCGCGTACACTGTACCAGTTGTTATTACACTGTTCGTGACCAAGAGTCATGCTAAACACTTAAATAGATAATGTGTTGGTGGCATCGACACTAAATTTGTTGACAGAGCTCAAACCGTTGACCCTATCGGGCGTTCCATGTCAAGCGTTGATCAAGCAAACTTAACTGTTTTCGTAGCTCATACTAGCCTTTGGAACGTGGTTCAAACGGGTATCAATGTTGGGATATGCTGCACACTAGATACGATATGTTAATGAGGTCATCAACTGGACTATGTACATGATAAGTTCAACGATGTAATAAAAGAACATGTACAGACGCACGGGTTGGAGTTGTGATGAGGGGTTTATTATAATGGTTCGAATGAGATCAGTTGAACCAGTACAGGTGTGTGAAACATTCGCATGCCTTTACATCAATTACTGTATTCACAATTTAAATTTACATAGTTTAGGACGAGAAATGAACGTCAGATTTCCAACGTCCTATTTATATGGGAAACATGGGGGATAAGGCCTTTGACAGACTATCAAAAATTCGGTGGCGTTACATGGATAGTACTTGTGTGTCACTGAGACAGAAAATTAACCTCATCCGATGTCCGAAGAAGAGATCTACGAAAATGTGTTCTGATGACACATAAGTGAATGTAATACAGTTCGTGTTTAGAGTAGTATTTGAAAACAGCTATCCAGAACATTTTGTTCACAAACACATATTATGTGGCCCAATCGAACAAACCGTACACTGCGGCCTTTCAAGAGCGACAGCGCCTTTGAAAATACAAGTAACAGACTTAGAATAGTTCTTAGTAAGACCTGTGTTGTACCTAGTTCATTTCCATACTAATTTGCATCCCAAGCTAAACGATACATTAGTTTTTCATACCGCTCTTTACTGCGTATAACATTTCGTTTGTTTCTATGGGATGAAGTTCGAAGGTTGCACTACACGGTAATTACTTGAACGCATTTGGGATCATTTTCCAAAATGGTTAACTGGTGGACTGACAAAATCTTACTCGCCTTTGATCGCTGCGCACTTAGTGGGGTCCAGTCAATCAATACCATTGGCTCATTTATTGCGCCCGTGGTTTACAATCAAAGTAGACTGAAGATCGCCATTCGTCCAACGTCTCGTCCACCACATACCCGAAATCGTCTCATCAAAACGCTGGGTTATCCTTGGCCCTTTATCCACGTTCGGACTGTATAGCTCACGCAATGTCGACCATTATTTCAGCAGCTATCCTTATTGTGTACAGTCGACTATTGGATGTTAAGAAACTAGATCTAAAAAAGAACTGATTCTTTTGTCATTGATAACCAACCCTTGGACCCATCATCATATCCCTTTTCGCGCGTGATTAACCAATGTATAAATATTTCGTATTTAGTTTGACGAAGAAACACCAAAACCGGGCATGTTTGTCACACTTCCTTCAAATGAGCAAACCTAGTATTTTGTTACAACTTTTGTAATCCTGGTATGAAGTAGGTTTAAGCCATTCATGTGAGATTAAAGTAACTAACAGATGCACCGTAGAACATAGATCAAGCGACGACCGACTTTTACTTCTAGTTTGATTGGGTTATAGATTAGGTCAATATTTTAAGACCATCACCATCAATTAATCCTAGTGTAGTGAGGATGGCAACCACACTAGCCTACTTGCGCTACTGCCCAGCAATCAGGTAACAACGTGTATTTGAGATAGTGAAGAAGCGGCGAAAAAATACAGGAAGAAACTTTGGAGTGCACTTTGGCATGAAATAGTTTTCTTTACATACACGAAGTGGGCATTGATAATCGTGAATTCCTTGGATCAAGAATGTAAATTGATGAGTGCATTTGTTTGGTTGTCGTGTTGATGGGTATAACTCATGTGTTGATCTCCCGAATAAACAGTCCTTGCGCTATCACCGTTCTTGGCTCGCAACACCAGTATGTCAGGAAGAGGGTTTACCGGTTAATAGGGTATATTACTGCATACGGAAGAGGAAATACGGGGATTGTTCACCTGTTTCTCTCTGGCAACTCGCCGAAAAACGGAGACACTTGTGTCTACAACATAACCTCCGATTGCGAAGTAAATACAGAGTGCATAGTGGTCTGTCTTGAGTAGATTTAACCAACTTGCATTAGGCATTAAATGTTTTGGAAACCCAGAGAGGCAAACTATCTTTATCGCACGATCTTATTTTGAAAGCAGCGGACCGTGAAATTAACCTATTTTATCGATTGGATCGATTTCTTTTTCAACTTCGTAATCCTTATCTTCGATTTGCAGTTAACATTAAATGAAGCGTTTGACTGACCTCTGTCAATATCGATTCGCTACCCACCTGACTTAAATACTCTCAAGTTTGTAGTTGGTTTGTCAAGTCTGAGGAAGCCTTCTGTGTCGAAGGCGACAAGTCACCAATAAATATTACTTCCTGTCGTTCACAAGTTGTTCTCAATTTATGAGTTTTGAATCTCAACTTAAATGTACTCAGACGGATCGACTATAGTTATGTTCTCAATAATCATTTTCAATCAAATGCTCTCAAGATGAAATTTTAACGGGTAAAGTTCTTTTCTGTTACGCAGTAGTCAAAAATATTAAGATCTTGTCACTGTGAATAGTGTAAACAAGTAAAGGAATGGAAACTATGTATAGAGGAGAGATTGGAAGGAAAGTGATCGATCAGGATCGGTGAGGCAATAAATTGCAACTCGTAATGTACTTGTAATGTACTGACGAGCTCTAGTGAGAGCGAAACTCGAGTCTAGTGCTTCTTTTCAAAAGTGGGCAACTGGAAATTCTATGGGGATATGACAGCTGCGACCATCTGTGGGTGATGTTCAATCCATATGTAATGCAACAGTTTGTGTAGAGACCGTTCCGTATGTGACTGCATGAAAATACGGGCGGTAGGAAAATATGGTGCCCCCTTTCAACTACTCGGGTTTAGGTTTCGTTAGTGACGATGATTTCAGCTTCCTCGGACACCCTCTTTCATACTGTGGCCTGCTCTAGGCTGCCGCCCACAGAACAGTAGTGGAGGCATCATACAGTTAGTCACATTACAGCACACACGATAACCGCAGAGATTGTACCCTTAATGCATTCCAAGTCAACAATTTCTCAGTTTTCCTCCCAAACAAAATTCCATGCTATCTTCAAATTGTAAGATACAAACCGCCCGTTTTAACTCTGATTGCCTGTTACACTTGTGTACCAACTTTTGGCAACGTGGAGACACCAAGGGATAGCTTTTGTTTTTGGAGGTGGGGGTTTCAGCGATAGTCCTGTAAAAATGAAAATAAGGAATAAATATGAGTCAGGCCCAGTAGGTCATGCACATGACTTACACCAACAAAAACCGAAATGGCGGTAAAGACACGACAGCACGTTGCATTACACAACTCAACTTCAGTTCGTGCGCGCTTGCTATTTTCGACTGTCTTATTTTAACCGAACTTTCTTTGTTTCGTGTCATCCGAAGGATTTTTATTTTACCCTTCTTCTTAAATTGTCCAACAAGACACTCCCTAATGGTTCATTTTTAGTGCAAAACATATGGTTTACTGCGTGAACTGGACGCATCATAGAAGAATAACGGAATCACACTGGAGTGCAAGATTTCCCTTAGAGTAGTCGATTACAGTGCATCTATCATTCATAATCAATGCTTGCAGTTTACCAAACAGAGCATAACCAACCTATCAGATTAACAGAAAATTCCTTACAGCCGCATGTCGTGTCGTTCACTGTTAATGTTATAAGGAGATTGCTTTACACGTGGAATATGTGAACCTACACGTATGGCTAATAAAGTCTTTCCTAAATAATTTGTGGACCGCACGGTACAACACAGATAAATAATGTTATTGATTAACTGCTTTCAAACTCAAATCGAACTGGCATGGCAAACTCACCGTGTACACAAAATAACTCCTCTGACGTGCAATCGAACTCTGCGACTTCTACGCAATCCACCGTCGGGAAGGCCAAAGATCTTGGTATGTGACCTACAAAAAGCAGAAAAAATTGGGTTTGAAAAGGTGTTAAACGCTGACACAGAAAGTGTACGTTCGTGAATAGTACAATCAGTGAAGCGTGACAGTTTTAAACATTCTCACAGCAGTAGTCAATCTAAAATGATTGAGTAGAGATGACAGGTGCCTACCGCAAACAAGGCAGTAGAAAAACGTTATTTCCGGACACACTGGGTGATCCTAGTAACCTTCCGGCATCATTGCACACACTGCGACGGTGCTTAGTTACGGTAGAAGTCCCTTGGAGGCGTCCCATTCGTGTTCTCTTTTAACTAAGAGGCACAGAGAGAAAGAGCTCAATCCATAACAGGACAATATATGTTGTGCGATGTAAATTCGTTTCGTATCGTCCTAGTAAACGAACTGAGATCCACATCATGTTATCTTTATGGAAGACTGTGTGAAAGTCAAGAGGTCAGGCCTCCGCGATTCAAATCACACACACACGCCCGTCTCAGAGGGTGACCGCGATTCAATCATTTAAGTGTGTACAATAAGTTACTTTATACTTGCATGTATGCTGATCACGCCAGGTTGGCTGAATTTTGAAGGCCATCTTCGCGATTGATCGTTTACCTTCTTTTCTGTTTGGTCTGTGAAGTGGACGGGATAATGTTGGCCACATTAAAATGTTCATCTGACAGTGTGCACTACTACCCTCCTACTTGACTCCACCGTACCCGAATATGCGCCCCTTTTTTAAAAAAATTAGTAGTTTTCTCATCTTCACCGACATTACGGTAACGAATTTATCCGCCAACAAGAACCGGTGGGCTAGACACTACCTCATTTTCCGAAAGTTTCGTTCTGATCCTCCACAACTTGAAGGTCGAAAGGACATTGTTTAAAGAAACTCACGAAATAGGTATTGTAGGTGAACTCGGACCTGTACATTCTTTCGTTTCGTCATTTAAAAGATAACTTCTAACGTGATAATCACATTGAGGAGGAGGCGATCATTTGTGAGTGATGTTCAACTTATTCTAGTCAGAACTACTTCTAACTACTGAGGACTATTAGAAGTCATTTTTTGTAAGTGAGAGACAAACTATTGTTCATATATAGAAAGTATACTTTGGCTGCCTTTCATATAAGACTTCGGTAATGCCTTTTTATATGGCTCAAGTTAACAGTGCGACGTATGTGTTACCCATACGTATCAGACTTTTTCAGTTCAAAAACCATGACTTGAACAAATGAAAACATTTGAAATTTAGGTCAAATTAAACTACATTGACAACCCGACGTCTGTAATAGTTTTACCGTTCGATTCCTGTTAAATAACGTTTCCGATAGGATGACTGGTAAAGAAGTAGTCATCGTCATTGAGTATCTGTCAGTCTAATTGATTGTTCATGCTAACTGAGAGCATTCTAGTTAGATGATCTTCAGGACCATACATTCGGCCTCTACCTACAAACTAATGTCTCAGAAAAAGTGCATCGGGACAAACTAAAACAGATTCTACTTAGTGACCAGATGTGGCATCCTAGCGGAACTGCACCGTAAGATACTTAGCTTATAACCGTTCTTCAGCAATACGTTTCATTACAGATTAGAGACTTTCTCAATGTGAATGTCTTGATTTGATCGTATGTACACAAAAGCAAGCGTATTCATAAGCTATCCTTTTGTAAATACATAAGATCCAATTACCCAAAATAACACCTAGAGCCTCAGCACAGGTTTGTGATGCTGGTGGCCTTCTTTGCTATTCGGTTCAGATTTTTAACAACTCTGCAGTATTTTGCATCTGCCCAGTCAATGATGTAAAGTATACCTCCATCATTAAAAATAGTCCATTCCACAGTGTGACTCTGTTCTAGATGATAAACGGATGAATCAAAGTCTGGGTGTGTTACATGCGGTGTTACAAATGGGTAATATCTGAATAGGTTGATTCTTATTTTATGATTTTTGGCAAACATAACATGAAGATTTCCCGTCTGTGAAATTGAGGTGTTGTAAACCGAGAACGTCTGTAGCAAACGCCAATGGTAACCCTAGGTCTTGTTGACGAGTGATGGGTACGAACATTATCAAACACCTTGAACTGCCTGATGCATCAGTTCGACGGAATGGATGCCCGAGATTTGGATAAAGAGACGTTTACGCATATTTCCGGATGCAGTATCCAAATACCAGTATCAATTTTTCACGGGCTTGGAATCGATCGGTAGCAAATATTCGATAGTATCACGTCTCACTGGTAACAGTGAGTGACGAGTTTATCCGACGGAACAAATGGTTAACACCAACTGGTTCACTTGAGGCTAGGGATTCATTGTGCTCATGTATCAGATTTGGTGATAGCAGTTAAGACAACGGTTTAATAAAACGCCAGAATAAGACTACAGTAAACCTCAACTGTGCTTCGTCGTAAATACGTCAGTGCACAGTAAAGGTGGGCAGAATAATATGTGGTGTTAAATAAGCACTAAGTATGACAGCTAACGCATTTAAAAATCACTCAAGAATCGTACTGAAAACATGTTCATTGTGTAGAATGAACACTTCACTAAAGATAAGCTGAGTATTACGCAAATGAGAAGCAAATGTAAGGTGAGCTAACAAGGAGCAAGCTGTGCATTGGACAACGGGACAGTTTATTGGGACAATATTGTACCGAAAAGGCGTCCAATAAGGCACAGTCTTTATTGTCCAGCTCGCTGATTGTCATGCTACGCGTGCGCTCGCGTTTTTGAATGACAATCCCAGTCCACAACACACCCCGATTTCCGCTCGCACGTCGTGTGCACTTCTGCCGGGTGTATATGTGTGATCGGCACCTTCCATCTGCGGGGTGATCCGCCATGCATTTTTTGTCCGTTGGTCCGATTTCGTTGAGCGATGGCTCCTCTGTTCGCTCGTGTTTTCAGCCATCTAACCACTGTGGGCTATGACCGTATTCCACGACTGTGTCGAGATATTCATGCGAGTGTTGGAATAATCATGCCCCCGATCTGGGTATCCATCCCATTTTGCCTGCCATGTCTCCTGCGTTGTTCGGATCTCATTCAGCCATGGTTCCTCCGGTCACTCACGCCTTCCCCAATCCGCTCGCTTTGGGCTTTTGGACGTAATGCTCCTTCGCGTTGAGGTATTCCACGGAGTGTTGAAATATTCGCACCTCCGGTTTGATAATCCACCAGAGTATGATAAAGGTGTTGATGTTAGAAGCTGACGAACTGAACCAAAACTGCAGTCCTTTTTGAGGCTAACTGGAAGATGACATTGATGCTGTAAGATGGTAATAACACAGAAGGTTACAAGCGATATAAACATTGGGTATGGGTAATAAACGGACGAAGTGATAATAATCATACAACACAAAAGAGATTTCCGGTCAATAAAAGTCTGTCCTATCGTGTGTACAAATATGGCAATTCAACAATATGGGTCTGGATGTGGAACAGAAGAAGCAGAGGACAGAGGAAATTGTAGACTATTAAATAAGGGGGGGTCGGTTACAACTTGTACTTATAATGTAAAAGGACTGTGGAGTTATATATAAATACATAAGGCCTAATAATTACCACTTATCACAACAGAAGGATAAGCGGTTAACACAATATGAATAAGTGGATTGATGTATGAGAGACAGTAAATAGTAAACAGACAACCACGCGTGAACGCACGTACAGTACAAAATGATGTATGAGATGATGAAGGTATTTTAAAACAACTATATCGCTTCAATACTTTGAACAAAGCAGTTAGAAGACAAACGCTGATAAATGCTAGCATTTCGTAATAACTCATCAGTACAAAACAAACAATAAACCATGGAAAATCTTTTCAATAAATGTTTACAGTAACTGCGTGATATGAACTTATCCTCACTGGTGTCTCGGACATAGCATTCTTTATTTGAGAAACAAGTCTGGCCTATATTATATGACAACCCAAGCATCTTGACATCATATGTCAAAACCTTGAGGCACCCTTCGGGATCTAAGCTTCCCTTAGAGTTACCGCATGAGTACGGCGGTTCACTCCCGTTCGAGGGGCACTTACAGTATTTAGTCGGTGACAACCAGGTAGAACAGCGGGGTGTTTACCATCTTTGCCATCGTGACGTTATAGTCGTTCTCCAGTTCACGGTACCTCGATGATGATGTTTACAAAGCCTAACTTCTTTCAATTTCCTGTTGCAATTTAGTCTGTCTGGGAACACTTGTCATTGAAATATCTCCAGTTGATGTTCTGCTCACCTCTTCCATCATCGACCGACCTTTGTCATTTGAAGGAATGGAAGCATTTCTGATAGTAGCTTTCATACACTTTTAAGCCCGTCTAGCCAGACGGTTACTAACCGATCTGAGTAACAGTGAATAGAGATGAATGAATATGCGTTGTGCCCCGACGGTACTTGTAGTTACCTTCAGTTTGCGTATCTCTGGGTCGTTTTCGGATAGAGCTGGCGACTATAATGCTAATCATGCTAGCTGGCAAGCTGTTCTCAGCGATCACCCATTTCATGACACTATCGTGCCATATACGTACGCCAGCCAAATAGGTACGTTATGTCCACAGGGGCCCTATCGGTTGGAATAAACATCGTGGATATACAGCTTCACTGTTTGTTAGTGAATATAAGACACATGGTTAGCACAGAATTTGTGGAAGCAGATTGAAGTGTTTTTGATATAATCCAATATGATGATTGAATCTGCGCATATAAAGGTATATTTTCACTCTGTTTATAATGTGGCCCACACGTTTCACCGACAGTGATGCTGTGATTATTTCCGACCTTAATAGAATGGTGACCTTTGATTGACTAACCCTAGCGATACCAAACACCAGTAGCGGATGGCAAATCAAAGTAGACTACCACATTGTATCAGACAATACGAAGCTCTAATTCGCATACATGACGATGGGATGCCCTGATATAATGGGTAGTTCCAAGCTCTTTAACTTGTGTTATTCTGTTTAGTCTGATATCCCAGCATTCGCGTTACTCATTCACTGTTGTATTGGGGATGAACGATCAACTACACTACTCGTGACTAACTAAGCAGAGACACACTTGGGTATTGAAGCCACTGGGGAAAATACAAAAAACACTAGAATGCAATCCGGTAGGAACTAGTACTTTCTATACATGAACTTGACATTGCCAATTTTGAAGCCCAGAGATTGAGGGTACGTGAAAATGAGTATTTGTTTTCGAGGCCTGATTGAAAAATATACCCCCATGCTGGCCTTCCGAATAAACGATCTATTGGATCGTTACCTTGGTTACGCGCTCAGGCGTTTGGCTCAAATCGAGAAATCAGAAGAGACATGGCTGCTCTGTTTATTGGACGAGGGAGACGAGATAAGACTTAGGCCAGAGAAGCCCTAGATTTATAGGACAAAACGATTACCATAGGTGGTCAACAGACAAAAAGCGAATCAAATGAGACAGTCATATATTGTAGTCAGGGGGTCAGAACAAATCACATCACAGGGGGCATCAGATGGCAGCTCGAGAAAAAACTTTTCAGATAGCGTACAAGTGTTCGACCACACACTTGCAATCTGATTGGCTGATTGAGACTATACCAACACCCATGACCATATCATCCGAGCTGGGCCTGTCGATCAATGTGGCGTGACGTGTCTTGGCTGTCTTGTTAGGAGATGCGCCTCCTAACACGACCCCTATTCCACTCGCCTTCCTAGTTTACAACACTACGACGGTTACCAAGATGACGCTTTTGGAACACAGTTCACGGTAAAGCTTTTTAAAGTAGAAAAAAAGAAAGCATAGCAAAATCCACTGCTAATTTCATACCGTATGTAAAACTTCCAAACTTGAAACCCCACTGCACCCGCGCTTCCCTTTGACAGCGATCCGCCTCAAAGTCAAAACTGGTCAGTCCGAGCAGACTTTCTAGAAGAAAAAGAGCAAGGTAAACTTCTTTATGTACGGAGAACTAATATCTAGGCTGAAACCCACATTAGTCGGAAATACACTGCAATTTTTCGATCACGATCTTGGCTTTCTCGTCTGTCTCAAAGGGTGTCAAACAGTCGTCCTCGCGACAGCCAACGTATCAGGCCCACTTTCGTGGGCTGTTCCCTATAATTTGTAAAAACGTAGATGATGTAACACCAAACATGCAGGAAGAAACGTCGGATTGCAGCATCGCCCAAAATGGTCCTTGCTACGTAAAGGAACTGCGCATTGACGTCTGTGGCAAAGGAGACGGTAGGGAGCCGAGTAGCGTGTGCAAATGAGTGGTTTTGTTCGTGGTTCTGATTAAACGTTTAACACGTGTTGCTTTGTTCACTATATAACCCGCGTTCTTAGCTCACAACACTAGATTGAAAGCCCACCTGGAGCGTCTGATTGGATTTTTAGGGATATTTGGTAAGGATTTTCTGCGGTTCGGACAATAGAGCTCAGAAGTATGGCAGATATATAACTCTTTTCGGACAGTAGTGATTAAGAACACACTTATAAGAAGTTATCCGACAAACCAGGTCTGACTTTAAAGAATTATCGCTAGAACTGATTCCAACGAATCAGCCTACATGATCATCTCTAGTCGGACAGTAATGGACGACCTATCACACACTGTGATTTCTCACAGTCGGTATTTGGTTTAGTAGCAACTCGATGAAAAATGCTGATGATTTACTGAAATCGCACGTTGAGTGACGGACAACCTAAATCAGTCTCAATGGTTTATTTGACTTACAACAGATAAAAACAGCCCAAGCAAGCAAACCTCAATCAACTTGTGATGGCTAATTAAATCGGAGGTACGATTGTTCCAATACTCGGTGGAATATCTCGATGTGGTGGTGAGATATAGCCAAATGCCACAGTGAGTCGATTGCGGACAACACGGACGACTGGTCGAGGCATCATTCAACAAAATCGGACCAACGGACGAGAAATGGTGAGCAGAAAACCCACGACAGAAGGCATCGGCCATTCACACAAAACCAGGCTGAAGTACACATGACGTTTAATTGGAAACTGTCATAGCGCTGTGGACTGGAATTGCGGCCTATAAACGCGAGTGCGCGCGTGGCGTGGGAACGTGCGAGTTGGACAATAAAGTCCTTTCCACCACTTTCGCTTGTGAGTAATGATCAGGTAGCGCAATCGCCTCGAGAGGTGACACAGTTACTGTCTGTTAACTCCAATCGATGACCCCTCGACTAGGACTTCTCTGCATGTTGAAGTCACAGAAATCATTGATTTGTTGAGCGGCATTTGATAACTGGATCTTCCATATTATCGTTAAGCTGGTGATGTATGCCATCGATAAACGACCTCCTGGCTCACGCTCCTGTGCTGAAGTCAAGGCCCCTGTCAGCTAGTTTATATCTCTCGAAAGGTGGCAACATAATGATGTCTGGTCTCTGCATCGTCGTTCGCACAAAATGTTTGCATTAATCACGCCGTCCTCTGATTACTGCCCATAAGATAGACAGGGAAAATAACTTGTGTTGATTGTATTATCGTGTCTCTTGGTTGTGCGAGATTTTGAATAAATGATGACTGGTAATTTAACTGGTGTAATTATATGAGGAGCCTGGATTGTTTGTCACGTTAAGTTCGTTCCTGTTTTCATAGTACAGGCTAATGACCGACCGGTTCAGGCATGTTGAAATTAATTTGTATCGTATCACAACAATGTTTTCTGCCAGACAAATATCCTATTTTTAAAGTCCATCTCATTCAAGTTGATACTACTTCCCTGAACGTTTGTTCACACTCTTCAAATAGGAAGAGTGGTTCACCTTCGATTATCCATTCGATACAATGAGAAACTACCCTCAGGTTGTCCATAGGTAGAAAACTAATTGGTCATAGATTCGGAAACAATGGAACCGACCTCTCAGTCCCAGTGCGCCTGCGTCAGTTCGATTTATCGATTCGATTACCGAAGAGCGATAAAACCCAAAGTGAGCAACTTTAAGCCACTTAGACGGTGTTAGTGCGATGAGGGCAGAACGCCCTGCGCTGTTACCTCAATTCGACAGCCACATCCATCTTTTCACCTAATAGACACACACCACTGACCTTGATCGCTTAGACACACGTTTCATAACCAACTATCCCGTCTATCATTTGGTCATGGGTATTGTGTCTGCTGGTTAACGATTGCTCATTGAAGGACAGTGTATATGACTGCATGCGCGTCACTGCGTCTCTGCTCTGTTTGAACGCGAATCGGGCTGTTCGTTATCATACAATCACATTTCCGCTCGTATGACTGATTATCACTCAGCGTGTTTTGTCTTCTCGGGAGAGTATTGATGTCACATCTTGTCCGACGACCAGCACTGAATGACTAGGATCAGTTCGGTTCATTCGCGGTTTCAGTTATTTGATTTTACAAACCGCTGTAACAAATGTGAAAAGCTAACGATCTCAGTTAGTCCTTTGTGTGGTGATGCAACGAAAATTTCATTATTCCTCATGTGTAATTGTCTCACTTTTGATGGACTACAGGATGTAGAGCGTTCCTCAAAGTGACTATCTCATGATGATATTACGGAGGTTGATTTGCAAGTTTTACAGATGGTCATTTTGTGAGAATAGCGCTTATTGTGACATGCCCTTATTGAAAGAGTGGCCTCAATTATGATGTTCTGGCTCTGTGGCATTCGATGGGCCGTAAACCGATGAATGAAAAGGTGACAATGTTACCTAAGTTTGTTTACATTAATTCACGAATTGTAAACAACCACCTACAGTAAGGGAAAAACAAAGAGACAATTGCGTCATCTAGTCACAGATTTACACATCATGTTATTCGTACCTTCAAAACAGAATTGACAATCGATCTCGTCGACTGTTCAGAGCCATGTGAGCGCATATCACCGAGTTACCCCTATTATGGTGTCTTGGACAGTATGTTCTGCTTTCAACAGCCGGTTGCTATTCTTCGAAAAGCTAGTCCAAAATTGCTGACAGCGAGGGATTTGAGTATACCGAAAACAGCACTTATTCTGAGCACTGTGACAGCTACAGTGTTAGGTTCCTAATAGGTTGTAAGCAGACATGTGTAATAAGAACCAGTGTCTGATCAACCAGGATTATCCAGGGTTCTCACGAAATTGGTGCTTCATTTGAAGGTGGCCAGTGTAATGTGGTGTGCTGTCGTATGATTGACGTCATTTCAGATTTTGAGTGAGTAAGTTATGTGCGTGAATTATTGAGTCTCTGACTCATGGTTGTCGGCTTTTGTTACCATTGACAACTTTGGTTGGGTTCCATTGAATATCGTCTTGGCGAATGGGCCGCCGGAAACTTCCAGTTTATCAGCCAACTTGACATATCAGGGTTGTATTCCAGCTATTATCTACGAGTGTGTATAATAATAACCCATGTTTTGGCTGTCATTTGAACTGGAAAAACTTCTATACCTATTCTACCTGGTGTGGCTTCAGTTGTTCCGAAGTGAGTATGTGCTGCACTCTGAGTAAGCTGCGCCTGGTCGTTATGAAGTAGGTCATATTTCGCTTTGCCTCAGGTAGTAACGCATCCCTTGGATAAACGACAGACTTTAGAGGGATGTCCGGGTTACGCACAATTGAAACACAACGTGTGCTTCGAAAAATCTTACATTTGATCGACCCCAGATGTAAAAGTTCGCTGCAGGTGATCTAGATTTGATCGCTCTCACATAACGCGCGCGGCATTGTCTCTGAACCTCTACAGTTCACATAACGTAAAAGTTCAAGCCTAGTGTCGCCTTACCTCTTCTTCAGAACGTTTGGTTAAGAGGGCATGTGGTTCAAATGTGGACTCTGTATTTTACTATCCCCTGTTGGCCAAACTGTCTAGGCACAATGCTGGAAAGAGCCATAACAAATTCCAGTAAATCATGAAAGCTGTTTTCGATCAGGCCAGCCAACGTCGTCGACATAATCTAACCATCGATACTTTATTCATCTCGTTAGGGCAAGCACTATCGACTCAAAAGTTCCCGGAACATTTGAATCAGTGTAATTCAGTTTCGTTATGGCTAGTAGACAACTGTCCATTTTGGTTTCCAGTTATGTGAAATAATGTGTACATACAGATGTACACTGAGAATCGTGCACCAGCTTGATGGACAAAACAAGGGCAAATTGGTGAGTCTGATCAAAGAGCCTTCCAAATGTCCTTGTGTTGGAGTAGCCGCTTTCAGGAAACCCCATGATACAGGCATTACCCGAATCCTTATCTATTTTACTTACAGTAATGTAATAAGTATAACAAAGATTGCGCGTTGTTTTCTATTTTGTTTTTCACGTCACTTTCTAACTGTTGAATGAATCCTTCTTACTCAGCAGCGTCACCATCAAAATAATGCAACTCCGCCGATGAAAATTCAAAGCATTTACTAATCAACTGTGGAACAGAAACTACAGGGTGATCAAGGAGATAACCACACGTATTGGATCAACACTGACGGGGCTCGCCTGTTATACTCAAAGGAATATGGATTCTACAATCGTTAATGTAACTCCTGTTTTGGAACGCTATACCGACTGATCTACCGCCGGTAAGGTCAGCTTCTGACTGCTGTAGTACGGATTACAACTGAGCAATCACCAAACTATTACGAACGTTCAACAAACTTCGAATATCTCTCAACTCTATCTTTTTTACTTCAATCTACTACTGATATAACAACTGTCTTTATTTCACTTTCGTAACTAGTAACCGTGAGCATGTCGTGCAACCAAATGACTTACAGCTAATGTGAGAACCAGAAAGAGAAAAAGCAGCTTGAACTTGTTTTGCATAGTAGACACATGGAACACTCGAAGCAGACATCGACTGCGTCGTCAATGACATTATTCAAAGCACTGAAGTTTCAAGCAGACTAGCAAGGAACAATCAGAATCATGAAGTCATGTAAGATCATTACAAAATGACAAACGATGTTCAAAGATACGGCTCATTAACACAACTACATTCACGTGATAATGAGACCGATTGCAGTACTCGCGTTCAAAGAGTTCAATGAATACGCCTATGCAGTTATAGTCGGGAATAGATTTGAAGACAGATTTAAATGTTTTCATATAGTCTGTTTGCAATGTTTATGTTAACAAAAGCACATATCTGTAGAGAAGTAATAGATGTGCCTACTGCAATGAAATTCAACTTTCCCCAGCGATTTGTCATCAAATCAAACACACTAAACAAACCATAACAAGTAATTAGACTATTTTAACAGGATTGTGATAATCTACAAAAGTGAGGTGTAAACAAGTTACCATAAGAATCATCGTCACAAGTAGTGTCGAGTTGACAAGAACTTCAGCTTGCTGCGCTTGCATAAATTCGGACAAGGAAGAAACCTGGGATGGGATTGAATGATGTACAACTTAAAGTATAACTGGCCATCCTACTCAACATGTTTCGGTCACTTATTCGACTATGTGAAACTTATACGTGATGAGTATGCATGATCATTATCACAAATTGTCGAGGTTTCTATCACAGCTCCCGGAAACGGTAGCTTAAAAAATTAGAGGCTCCATTCGTGTTGCGATGATCACGTGCTCAAGTTTACTGTGACAGAAGACGGACCTCCAGGGTTGCCGTAGTCAGCTCGGCACCAAACGAACAAACATATTGCATTAACTTCTCCCATATCTGTTACATCTTTATATAAACGCAGTAATTTAGAAGCGAGTTGAGAATGATGAATACAACATTGCGTTTACTGTGGTATCTCTAGGAACAACATTCAAACGATTCTTGGTGGGCGTCGGTCGCTCATGGTATAGCAATTGAGGAAACAAACTAAAATTACTTGGTCACACCGCCATTATAGTAGAACCATGGGGACAAATTACAAATATGTTCATTTATAATATTATTCCACCAAAATAACTGAAATGTTTCACACTGATAACTCCTGGTCATCGACTGATCAGTGCATGAGTGGTTAGCTGGTCCGTATTATTATTCGAAGTCAAATGAACTTGTGAATGTCACTCACGTGGGCACGTGAGAGGTGGTGATTGCACAAGCGACCGATATTCACCAACGGTCACGTGAACGATGGTTGCTAAGACGACCACGACAACAATAACGGGTCTAATCAGCTCCATACAAGTGGTTATCAAAGACAATACAATTCTTTAAAACTCCAGTGAGTATGAAAGTAGACAATAAAGTTTAAAACATCCTATACTCTTTAAGACTTTGAATAAAGAAAAGAGTAGGCTGAAATAGCACGATTTATGTGCAGACAAATTTCATCGTATCTTTACAAATGCATACTACAGAATATCAACAAAAAGCCGCGAATATTACTTGAAGGTTATTTCATTAATAAAGTAATCATCAAATCTATAAAGTCGACGACAGCCCAGATTCCTCGTGTTAGTCAGCCTGGTTGTGTTTCCAACGGTGTGTTAGGGTCGTTCGCAAGCCTGACTGGGTTAAAATGCCTGTTCGCCGGGAAGGTTGCATGTTCTAGTACCTGAATCTTGTATCACAGTCATTAACGTCTAGCCCGTGCATTGAAATTTCCATTCCTTACGGGAGTACATCTCAACGCGATTTCCTCTGGCCATTTCACAAACTCGATATGTGCCTCTGCCTTCCCACTCACGAGTGTAACCGTTCAACTCAACCCTACCACACACACACTCATCGTCCAAAAACATTGTTCCAGTCGGAACAAAAATTGCTCAAACTCGCTTCGTTCACATGGATTTTCGTATCGGCGGTGTTAATGTTGACACACTTGGCGGGGTATCATATCATTTGAATAGCTAGTATCCGTGAACCCAGTATTAATGTTTCTCATTCTTACACAAGTATATTTCGGTGCGGTGTTTCACTATCACGTACGGTCCCCTCAACTGTACGAGGAATTTCCAACGTCTGAGGTTTGTTGCACGGGGACTCCGCCACCTTCTGTACTCGACGTTGGAGCCAGGCTCAAGTATAGTGCATCCACCATATAACTGCGTGATCAAATGTTCCTTGCCGGCATCCTGTGCGCCTATTGCATTCTGGTTAGTTAACTCGCGCGTCTCATATGTATACACGATTTGGTCATCAAACACTCCAATTTTCTAATTAACACGCGGGCTTGACGTCCACTCATGCATTAGCTCGGGCGCCGGTTTACCTGTCAAGTTTTGTGGTCCAGAGCAATGTTCCGGCAAAATGTTAACACCAGTGATAACATCTCTTCCTTTCATTGTCAATCCATCTTTGATGGTGCGATTGTTTCCTTCCATTAATCCGACAGCTGCGATCAATTGTGAGTGATGTTCAAATTGAAATAAACCAAATCCCCGACTACTCATCAGTAATCCGTTTAGTTGGGAGTGATATGGTGTTATGCAATCTTTCTTGGTTTCTAAGTGTTCCAAACAGTTCCGGAGCTCCTCATTTCCGAGGCGTAGACCATGATCGGTGAATGTACTCCTTGGTGTTTCATGATCCCCAACGGTTTATTTCATCACAGACCTGCATATTGTGTTTACAAGCCGGTCGGTTATAGCTTCTGCTTCGATCCATCTTGTAATATGTTGTTTGACCGGGCCAGACTTATTTGCACTGAAGATGTTGAAGTAGAAATGGCCTTGTTAGAGGTCACCATATATAAATATAAAACCGAAAGTGAGAAAGCACGTGTCGTATGCTTTTAAACCGCGGCTAATCCTTGCCTGCTTTCTTTGTGTTGCAGAATCGGCGGTTTGTGCAGTCTCCGAAGAAGAGGCCCCAAGTGAGAACAAACTACCCGAACAAACAGCGACTTAATGTTCCATATTGTTTCTTACCCTTTTCTTACTTTTGTGGTAGTGTTACGTGTTCTCGATAAACAATTTCTGTCGAACCCTCGTTCTCCCTTTTATCGGGTATACCACACGTATAATTGAACGGTTACCCTAAACCGTTTATTATAAAATTTAAACAACCCCTTGAAAAAGGAATTCGACTCGACACAGTGTCCAGAAAGTCAGTATATCTTCCTCCTTCCTTTAATGGAGATGATGTATGCCAACGTATTCACCGTCGTCTGGCTAGTTCTATCGTGAGAGCATATATTACAGTTTTCCCAGTGATTCTGTTCAGAACATTCCGGATTCCAACGCTGTCAGGAACGGCTCGATACAAAATGATCTCAGTTGTGACACGCAACATGGCGCTCACCGAAAGGTCAAACAAGTGCATCGACGGGACGTAAGCATGAACTGAACAACTACTCTGGGACTTGCCATGGGGTGATCAACACAATCGTCGGTCAAGGCCGAAGGTAAGCTATTGAAGCCAGTTACTCTATTGGTTTCATATATAATGCCTCTCTGACAAGATACTTTGTTGTGCCACAGTGTTGTCTTGCAATTAGTCGGGATAGGTTGAAGTCGTATTCACTAGCGATACAACGAACGTTCTGTGTGAAACAACCAGCACACGAGTCAGCCAAATCCAACGTTATCTATGAACATCGATGTAGACGCGGAGCATTCTCAATAAGCAGGACTGCGCGCCAGTTGCAAACTAGTCATGCAACACATACCGAAGTGTGTGAAAAACAGGCCACACAACCTCATAACGTCGCAGTCGGACATAGAAACGAATTGCCTGCACCATCCATCGCACGTCATATTCTAATGACGCAACACCAGTGCGATCCTACGACGGCATTTTACGTTATCTGTTCAACGTCACTTTTAGGAGGCGCATCTCCTAACGAGGCAGCCAGGACGCGTCACGCCACATCGATCGGCTGGCTCAGTTCGGACGGTCGTGGGTGGTGGTATGGTTCTATTCAGCCAATCAGATTGCAGGTGTGCGGTCGAACGCCTGTGCGCTATCTGGAACGTGTTTGTTCTTGCGTTGCTTTCTGATGCCTCCCTCGAAGTGACTTGTTCTGACGCCTGGACTGTCCTATATGACTGTTTCATTTGATTCGGTCTGTGTCTGTCGTTACGTCCTATAAGTTTAGAGCTTCTGTGGCCTAGTTTTGTCTCGCTCTTCCAATAAACGGTGTTGCCTAGTCTCTTCTCACTTCTCGGTTTTGGGTCAAACGACTGAGTGCGTAACCAAGGCGACGATCCGAAAATCACACAGGCGAACACTGAACTATGCTGAAGCTGTTACTATCAGAAGGTTGAAACCCGTGCTGCGGATTCAGAAGCAACCGTTATTTGGGTTCTTGCTACCACAGTAATAACAGTGATTGTGAACCATGACATTTGGTTTTCTCTGGTTGGTTGGTTTTCTCATACTGACATATAAATGGTCTGTAGTATACACTCGTAAAGATGCAGCGAAATTTGTTAGGACATAAATCGTACAATATCATTCTACCATCTTCTCTATTCAAATGAGGTTTAATTAGAATGTGCTAGTCACAGCCATGATAATCGAGCATTGTACACCACTCAGTCAGCTTTTTGTCAACAATGTAGACCTTTACTTGAAGAGGTTAAAATTACGTGAAAAGTAATGTAGACCGTTAACTTTGCTTGACTTCAAGTGACCAAAAAACGAATGAGCTGACTGACTGACCATGTACCCCAAATGATACAATCGGTCACGACTGCTTTACAAAAACTACACTATTATGAACTGTGTGCATGTAATTACTCACCGACTTCACTAGCAAGATTGTTGTAAATTGCTACCACGTGATTTCAGTTAGTGCACGTTAGTCATGAATGACATCGATCAAAGCACTATTGCACTGAAAGCTATTGGCAAATGCATGAATCGAAACTGATAAAAGTTTGAGTACATGCGAGGGAAATATTAGAAGTTGCTTTGTAAACGAAAATCATTCAAGTTCAAAAGGCAGTATGATGAATAACTGAGTAGTCATCAGTCAGTAGGCAGCGAAGTGGGAAGTGCAATTGAACTGACAGATGAACGGATAAGATGTAACTCAGTGTATGGTTGAGCAGTTGAACATGTTTTAATCGATCAACTAGTGACTAGAACAGAATTTACGGTTAGCAAGTAGATTTAGAAGAAACCCAATTACGAAAAATCGAGACTTCGGCTTTATTGGATCCAGTGACATGCCCACACGCGGCAAACGCTCTACCAGCTGAGCCACGAAGCCACGCCAGAAGTTCAGAAATTCCACATTTGGAGTACTTGTCAGTAACAGATAGATGTCAGATGCACGTAGATAGACTGGAAAACGCATAAATTAATTGAACAAGTGTGGAAGAGGGAGAGAAAAGCAAACAGAATACAAAACAACAATAGCAATAGACCCATGTGTAACTGATTGACAGGACCTTGATAAGCCCACTTTCATCAACTTATGTGTGAGCATGAACGGTACATTAAAGCATATCACTAATGATTCGCAAATACTGGCTATGAACCAAATGGATTATGTCGTCACACAATTCCCTGAGACGTGCAAAAGTGCGTCTACACTAAATAAACTATAAATGAGTGCTTCTCTCGTCTTTTTTCGTTATCTACAATCTGCATGAGATATCTCAAGCTTTGTAAACCGAGTTAAACAAGCGGAACTGGAGTGTACATTAACCAAACATCGTTAGATGAACTTCGAGTGAAGTTAAGCCACAGCTCACTGGGATTAGACGGTTAAATCACTTCACCGAACCACGTATACATTATGATGGGCAAGCTACTGTTAATAATATCTTCGATGCGATCGATAAGTATATATACAACCCCACAGAAAACCAGGATACATACAAATAATTTCAATTTCTGACTGTACTAAAACGCACTGTTTGAAATCGGTACCAATTTGGATAAGGCGGTTTTGTTTTAGGGGAATTTACTTAATGGGTCAAATGTACCTTGTTGTTGTAAGACATCAGTACTTCATGTAAAAACACGATCTTCTCAGAGTGAACCAAAAGGTAGTTCAGAACGAGTTGAAAACAAACAGCAAGAGTAAAGCAAATATTTCATAACTCGAAATATGTGACGGGTTTGACACACCTAAGTATCACCTATACCGTAGGTAGGCAGAACGTTAATGTTCGTATGCATTCATCAAGGAGGTAACTATACTGCTAAAAACTAACTCGCCTGAAGTTTTCCGATTCAGGATGCAAAAAATATGAATTAAGTAAGAAAAGTCCGTGTCAATCGATCTGGGCTGGATAGTCCAGACCATCTCAAAACAACGCGCATTTGAATTGGCTGGAATGTCAGCAATTTCCTTCAACCATTCATTATCAGCCAACAGTATAACAAAGGCTCCGAAAAGATTTACAGTTGTTCCAGCATCAGAAATGGTCCAGAAAATCGTCGGCTGATAGGTGGATTTCACTAGTCACCAAGGGAATAAAAGGCGCGCCTGATGCTTCCATCAAAGAAAAATCAGTTAAACTTGGACTAAAAAAACTGTGGATTTCGTATGAGACACTCATGTGATGTAAACCTGCTAATTGTTCCTAATCTTCGAACCAAGATTGCTGCCGGAAGTCTGTCCTTCAGTGTTGTTTAATTAGACTTCCCTAAGGCTTTCGATAGGGCTCATAATCTTTCATTGTTATGAAACCTAAGCAATTATGGCCGTGTGGATCCACTTCATAGGTGATTTGCAGATACTCTACTCAGGAATAGGTTTCCCGCACTGGTAAACGAGTAGTTAGCAGACTGATTTCCAACAGATTGCGGAGCTCTTCAGCAGTCAATCCTGGTTAGTCAGTTATTTTTTCTGCTCGTGCTTGATTTGTCACACATTATCAAGTCACCAGCGATGTTTAAAGTCGATGGCATCGATATACAGCGAGTTATGCAACGTTGTCTACTCATTAACCCGTAAATGACCACTTACGAGCCAGTGAGCCAAATGCGTGGTCATGAATATCCATGTTCATCATCTGGACGATCACATTCTCAAGGTTTCCGAAACCTAAACAGTATCTAGGGGCATCAATGACACACGCATCATCTGTCTACAAACCATGTAGCTGCGGGAATAAAAGCACAAAAGCCAGCGAATATTTTGATAAAACCATATGAAGGATTACATATCAAAGCAGTTTCACTGACATACAACTTCAACGTATGACCTTATACAAAATTAAAAAAATATAAGTTTATCCTCCGCGTCTAAAAATGGACAATGGTCTTGTTGGTGCCGATGGAGTCATAGGGCTCAGAAAGGTTGGCAGTAGCGGATAAATCCTCAAACATCTAGTGACACCGGGGTTGGAGATTTGACCCAAACGTGAAAAATTGTACACACACCTGATCATACATCAACAGACCTTCTCTTAGTAATTAAGAACCAACGATGATGAAGCTAGGGGCTTACTGACCGGGAATGAAAGATGCTGTCAAGAACTACGTACCGGTTTGCCAACAATGTTATTTCCTAGAGGGCAATAATTACTTAAACCAATAATCTGCCCAACCAGTCCCACTCGGTGAAATCAGAGAATTATGGTCAGTGAAAATGATGGGCATCTTCCAATTAGCTGTTATGGAAATAAATATATCGTCGTCATGACGGAACATTCTACCAGGTAGGTCAAAGTAGAGACTATAACTGACCGGCTCGTAAACATAATATGCAGGTCTGTGATGAAATAAACCGTTGGGGATCATGAAACACCAAGGAGTACATTTATCGATCACGGTCTACGCCTCGGAAATGAGGAGCTCCGGAACTGTTTGGAACACTTAGAAACCAAGAAAGATTGCATAACACCATATCACTCCCAACTAAACGGATTAATGGAAGGAAACAATCGCACCATCAAAGATGGATTGACAATGAAAGGAAGAGATGTTATCACTGGTGTTAACATTTTGCCGGAACATTGCTCTGGACCACAAAACTTGACAGGTAAACCGGCACCCGAGCTAACGCATGATTAGACGACAAGCCCGCGTGTTAATTAAAAAATTGGAGTGTTTGGTGACCAAATCGTGTATACAAATGAGACGCGCGAGTTAACTAACCAGAATGCAATAGGCGCACAGGATGCCGGCAAGGAACATTTGATCACAAAGTTATGTGGTGGATGCACTATACTTGAGCCTGGCTCCAACGTCGAGTACAGAAGGTGGCGGAGTCCCCGTGCAACAAACCTCAGACGTTGGAAATTCCTCGTACAGTTGAGGGGACCGTACGTGATAGTGAAACACCGCACCGAAATATA
Organism: Paragonimus heterotremus; assembly: GCA_013368495.1. Classification (NCBI taxonomy): domain Eukaryota; kingdom Metazoa; phylum Platyhelminthes; class Trematoda; order Plagiorchiida; family Troglotrematidae; genus Paragonimus; species Paragonimus heterotremus. Next base: position 41,090 of record LUCH01003234.1, on the reverse strand, counting down.
CTTGTGTAAGAATGAGAAACATTAATACTGGGTTCACGGATACTAGCTATTCAAATGATATGATACCCCGCCAAGTGTGTCAACATTAACACCGCCGATACGAAAATCCATGTGAATGAAGCGAGTTTGAGCAATTTTTGTTCCGACTGGAACAATGTTTTTGGACGATGAGTGTGTGTGTGGTAGGGTTGAGTTGAACGGTTACACTCGTGAGTGGGAAGGCAGAGGCACATATCGAGTTTGTGAAATGGCCAGAGGAAATCGCGTTGAGATGTACTCCCGTAAGGAATGGAAATTTCAATGCACGAGTTAGACGTCACTGACTCCCGTGGATTATCATTGTTTAACGGAGTGTTTGTGCTCGTTACGTTTTTCAGTTATATGTTACCTGTGTTGGATTCTTGAGCGAACAATCTTTGTTTATTTAGCATTCAGACCAATGAGGCATCACGTTCGTGTTGGAAAAATATAAGTCAGATCGACCAGCTTCTCACCCAAGCGGTTTGTACGTCACTTATGATGATGTATCGTGGTCTACAATGTGAACCCGATGCATGCTTTCGATTTGTGACATCTTGCATTTCAGTAAAGCTCTAACCATTTCGACGTAGATGTTTTGGGTGTCTTCAAAAACTTGGCTGTGTAAACCGTGAACTGATCTGTCTATTATATTTCAAAAGATTTTTCGGTCTTCCGGGGTCCTTCAGTCAGGACGTCGAGCTCAATGGTACTGCTAGATTGGGCAATATAGTCGATAGGTCTACAAGCGGATGTCTGTCAATTTTATGCTATCGATTGATATAGTTAAGTATAAACAAGGACAAGAAGATTGATTCACTTTGGATGCTTGGATATTCAATCAATGTGCAATCGAATTTGTTTTACATGTTAGAATTCTCGTTAATTTTTGGTTATTTACCGCAGATGTGAACTGGGATACATTACTGGGATACTAAAACAAAAGGCTTTCCCGGCAAACAGGCATTTTAACCCAGTCAGGCTACCGAATGACCCCAAATCACCGGTGCAAACACAACCAGGCTGACTGACACGGAGTGTGCGCGCATTTCAGGTCACGTCGGTCGGCTCAACCGACCGAGTGCTTTTGCCAGGGCAGTTGGCCATCGTCTCTCCAATCATTTCAGCTCTTGAAAGGTAACACTGGGCTGAGAACCAGCATGCACCGGTGACTTCAAATGGACGAACTAAAAATATGATGGCTTCCTAACAGTTTGTGCTATCACGATAGTTATTTAGCCAGACAATGGGTAATAAGAAGCTTCATTAATGAACGGGATGGATTTACAAATTACTAAAAGACTGATAAAAAACTAACAGTTTTTCCACAGAATCCAAGGCATGTTATGCTGTGCTTTCCGGTTTACTGTGCCATTTGTGGACTCTGACGTGATGTTTTATAGCCAAGCTGCCCAAATAATCTGTTTCGTTTGGCATATCTCAATCCTGTAGTTTTGATATTGTACCGTACCGTTTCACTTCCTGCCAACCTGCCGATTTTGCCTATTTTATCCATACAGAGGTGTCGAGATAAGGACAGTTTCACACTTTATCGAGATCAGCTTGTTCATATATATATATATATATATATATAACATGTTGAACAGACAGAAGAAAAAGCGCCAAGGGTGGAAACGCCGTACTGTGCTCAACGTATCATTATATTCGTGCAAAAGAATATTGTGTGGATTTCGCCGCTACCAACTGGTGAAGTCGATGTAGCTCGTTATGAAGTACCCTTATAAATGCGCATACATTGATGTAAATAATGCATAAATTAAGTTACTCGTTCCTGCATTAACCATTGTGATTGAGATGCGTTTATATTGCGCTGGAAGTTTAGTATCTCTTATCACTTCCAGAACAGCCACCGGTTAATGTTGTCCTAAAACCATCTATCTGCGCAGAGATCTTTGCAGCAGATCGGCGCGCTTAGCGTTGCGTGAAGGTTGTGTTGGGCAACGTTTACACACCAGTTCACATACTACAGTGGTAATGACAAAGTAATTACGTCCACACTTGGCCTTATCAATTATTTGGCGCCATGAAATCCTAAATCAGCATACCTGATAAGCATCGTGGGGTGACCACGTTCTGGACAGTCACTCCGCTAAGTTGGGAGGACGTATTTTGGTTTTTCAGTTCAGTTCAGTTCACAGGACGTGGCGGCTAGCAGCCTGGTAGTCCAGTTTCTTGCGCTGGTAGGCGACAGCTTCCCGCGCTTCGGTTGATGATCCCTTATTAAGCTTCGTCTGCCTGATACCCATAACCTACAAAAACAATTTCAGTCTTGTACATAAAGAAAAGAAAAAAGAATTAGAGGACCAGAAAACAACTTGCGTGCATGTTCGTTAGTAAAATAGAGACAACCGTACTGAGATAACCACCCATACATACACATCCGTACACACTCGTTTTGACACAACCACTAATATGCATATGGTACCCCAACTATATGTTACTCTTATATGTTACTGCGACAGTTCAGTGACACTATTTGTGCAGTACTAAGAGGGATAATAATGCTCCCACTGCACACTGAAAAGAGGGTTTACAGAGTGCGTATTCACATGACAGCTTATTGTTGTTGTGGAGAAAAAAGTAAAAAGATAAGTTAAGAACGAAGGACATGTTCAGGTACAGTTCAATCCATTTGAAACCTCCGATATCTCAATGGTGACACATGAACACACTGGTACTGGGATAGTCTGACGCAAACGTCTTTCATTTTTGAACAATAAGAGGGAGAGGGCAGAATTTTACAGTCCCCGTCTCTCACTGCCTCACCTGGTAGTGTTGTGTGACAGGCAGTTTCGTTGTGAGTAGTATACTACTCACGAGTAGTATATTACCCACAGGCAGCATTCAGGAACAAAAGAGTAAGCTCCGAACGCCGGGAAGACGATGGGCAAGAATAGACTATTGGAATAGTGTATACGCACTATGGCAGAAGTTTCACCAAAGGGAATGAAAACGTACTACCACCTGATGTATGTGAGTGCATGTCTGCCATGCAGATGAGTGTACGCGTTTGTGGTTTGCTTTCTGACATGACCTATGCAGGAGTTTGTTCAGCAAACGGGCTTTCAGGCCAGGCGTCTTTTGCAGCTTTCGGAATGGAGGCATGTGCTCGCCGTACTATTAATTTGTTCATTTTTTTAGTTGGAAAAATAATTCCATCCGAATAGTTTTGACGTCAGTATCTCTCTATTCCGGCTAAAGGTCTCCTTTTCGTAGCTTGTTAGTTACGGCCTTTTCTGTTTGTTTTTTTCTTGAATAGGCCGACTGTATAAAATATAGTTGAGTACCAGTAGTAGTGAAATTTTTGTCAGTGCTATCTTGTCTTATGGTCTGCATCTGCCAATCAGTCATATCAAGGGGCCGTCATGAGCTGTCCAAATAATTGTAGACTTTTCCGATAGATAGGTTAGAGATGAGAACACTTTCCAATGCCCGCTTGTCTGACAGTTCTGTCATGAACCGTGACCAGTGGGTCAAAGATGTGGTCAAAACGATTACTTGACCATTGCAAAGGAAAAACATTTCAAGCCTTCCTGTTGTTAAGGTCAGCGAATTAACGCTCAAACCGCTGAACTCACAAACGACAGTGAATGAATCCAAACGGCAGAGCGGACGAGGATATCTACTGCTGCTAGGTCCTAACAAGAGAAATATAAGATTCAGATGATTTTGTTCGGAACACTCCGACTCTGTAGTATAAGTTAGGGAGAAGACTGTGATTAAATGAAAGAGGTGTTCAACATGCAGTTGTCCTAACTCTATTTTCGAAATCAAATCATAAACTTACTCTGTAGAGGCGTGTGACTGAAAAACAGTTCAGCAGCTTTTTCATTAGTTATTCAAGAACATAGCTGAAGTGAACGGAGTTAATAGATACAGGAAATGATAAGACATGCATAAACAAGTCAGGACAAGCGATTTCACAAGCTCTCTATCCAAAAAAATCAACAATCATCCGTGACGCCACAGCGCACAACATATACGGAGCCAATTGGTATGCTCTATCTAATGCACGGTACGATCAAACGGGGAGCGTGGGCGGATGCGTTACTGGATCGATTGATCGTTCCGCATGCGGTATCCAACTGTAGATAACTTTCTACAAAGTTTAGTAAAGATGTTGCAACAATTGTCCATATGCAAAAAGTAAAATTTTTGTTGACATGACAGTCACCAAATGCGAACTGAGACAATGAGAATGTAAACAGGTTTGCAAAAATGATGAGTCACTTGGTCGGTGAAGTAGGATAAAAGTTGTTGACAGATCGACTTAGCATCACTAGTTACCATAAAATGAGTATAACGGTAAACTGTAAATTGTTACCTCACATATTCGCAGGAGCATAGGGCCAGGAAAAAAGGACAGTGTAGGTAAAGTCGCTTGGTACTCTTCATCGGACCTAAATCAACCCAACACACTCGTCAGAAATCATCAATTGGGGATATGATAAAAAGAGACTCCAAGGTAATCAAAATAGCTGGCGCTACATAGGAATTTCGCATTGGTGGCGTGAAAACAACCAACCTCGTGAACAGTTAGCACTGAGAACGATGGATTCCAAATTAGTCTTTTGTTATTAATGTGCAAGGACCGGTTAGCCATTGGAAAATGAAAATGACTTGTTAAACAGAGGTGTTAGTTAGATCCACATCTCAACCACTCCTAGTTGCTGAACCCAAACGAGGACTAAAGCGGTCACCATTGAATATCAAGGGTTTCTGCGTACAGACATCAGAGACAGAGGCGAATAAACTCAAAATGAACTGGTTGCTGGGCGAAAGGAGACTAAAAAACGAGAAGACCAGTACCCACTGATAAGCACAACATAAACTGTTTGCAGCTAAGCTGTAGTTTATCAGAAGCTGTCGTTTACTGGACTGTACCGCTGACTATTTTTACATTGAGTCGACCTCAACGACACTAACGAGTATGGCAAGGACAGAACAAACAGGTAACACTTCAAAACCAGTGATAAGCGTTAACATCAACAGTACCGAAAACTAAACACGATGTGTGCGTGATCTGCGAGGAAATTATCAGAAGAACTACTGTTGCGCTACTAACAGCGGAAGCACAGCTCTACCAGTCAAGAGAAGTAGAGCATGCCGTTGTTGTGGTCAAATCTCACTTATCTCGTAATGAGTGTCTCACACTAAACGAAGTATTACATCGATCGTTTTGTGGCCCTAAAACATGCATGGTTGTATGCACGACCATGTACGGTACATGGAATGTTTATGAAGTAGCTAGTTTTCCTGTAATATACCGTTTGTTTTTCATCCACCAGTGATCACTCTTCGTAGACATGGATCAGAGAATAGAACGAAATGCTAGATACAACGAATTTGGATATTTACGTAAAACTGTGAAGAAAATTTTATGATGGAAAATCTGGGGTTTGGTTTGGGTTGTAGCAGCACACTGTTGTGTGGTCAAGGTCATATATGGAATTTGACCTGAATGTTATGCCCACACATCCACCACTGAGCGACCATCACGCGTATGCACCTGAAGTGACTTCGAACAACTCACAGTTTGAAACATCGAGTTCCTTTTAACCATTTGAACAGAATAGTCAGAAGACACAAATTACGACATGAACCCATTTCGCACACTCTCGTCAGTCGTAAACGTGTGACTAGTATGAAAGCAAAACCAAACAAGACTTAAATGAAACGGTCAAAAGTACAAATCCGACCGGAACGTGATGGGCACTCACGGTCATACCCATGGTAAACAAAGGTTGACAGTCAGTTGTTTTTGTGCACATAGGACTGGCTGTTGACGGTTGATCAACAAAGCTTCAATATACTTGAGAAGTTGTGAGTTGTGAGCGTTCATCAAGATCTTAAACGAAGATGCAATGTTGACACTGTGACCTGTAGTCGATAAGTGCTTTGCAATGGATGAAGCGGCTTTTCGTCCTCGCTGAGTGTCACTCATTGGCGGGTTGGACATTGCAACTCTCAACCAGTTTGGGATGTGCTCCTTGGCCCTGGTTTCAAGCACCCTTTCTGTTCTACCAATGTATGTGTTTCCGCAACTGCAGGAAAACTGATAGATGCAATGGCTGGTAGAAAACATAGGGGTTTGCTTTTTGGCCGGAGGTAGAGGTAACCTAGTGGTTTGCGAGAGCAGGACAAGATTTGCTGCATTATACACCCGTTTTTAGCGCGGCGCTGATCATCTTACCAAAGGTGTTCACCAGACTATCCCCTTTGAAGGGGAGATCGGTGTAAACATCTATTTTAGGGACGTCCAAAGTTGTATTTTTCGCAGCAGTAAATTTGCTCCATTTCTGAATGAAAAGTCTGGGGAAATTGTTAGCACAAAGCGTTTCATACAACAAATGAATTTCATGAGTTTTGCTCCTGTTACATACAAAAGATCATTAGTACGCACACTGTTTTACAGAGCATCAAAAATATGCACCCAAAACAGATTACGATCCGACTCAAATGTTACGTCGGGGTTCTCTCAGAAAGCAAATCCATTATTCCAATTGATGAGGGAGGACAAGAAATGTGCATGGAATGACGACTTGGAGATGGCGTTCAACGAACTAAAACAGGAGTCTGCCAGCATACGACGGTGCCTGACAATTCCCAAAACAAGTGAGCCATTCACAGTGTCAGTTGATGCAAGTGATATCGGAATCGGGGAAGTTCTTTCATAACCATCGGGGACAATTGAGTATGCCAGCCGAGTATTTACGAAAACAGAGAAAAAGTATTCCGCCGTGGAGAAAGAATGCCAAGCTATCGTCTGGGCGCTGGGGAAGTGGAGGACCTGTTTGGGAGCGACCACTTTTCATTTCGAGACCGACCACAAACCCCCGATCTAACTGAAGACGGTGAAGGGTCCACGTAGACGACTGGCATGCTGGGCACTCCGACTACAAGAGTTCAACTTTACCATCGGACATATCAACAGCACGAACAATGAGGTACCTGATGCAGTGTCGCGACGGATACTGGAAAGTGAGTTGCCGACTGAAGCAGCAAGACTCTCAAGTACGCAAAGTATGTGAACATCTGCTGGCAGGTACCAAACCCAAGACGTTGACTTCAGGACTGAACGAACTGGTACAGATTTGGGACTGGCTACACCTGGAGAACGGTCAACTAGTCGTCGATGTGGAGGTATAGCGAGGGCTTCGACTCCGAAGATTGCCATTTATTCCAGTGGACCAGAGGGAACATGTGATTCGACTGGCACACACAGATGTTCACATGGGACGAGAACGTGTGTACGATCTACTGCGGCGAAGGGTATTTTCGCCCACAATGCGGAAAGATGTGATTGATTTCATTCGAGCCTGCCCCAATTTCCAACACACCCGAGAGACAATGACGACAACACAGCCCATGCAATCGATTGTAGCAGAGGATGTCGCAAACACCTGGGAATATAGATATTTTTGGTCCGCTCCCAACACGTTCAAATGGAAATCGTTATGTAGTTGTTATGATTGATCATTTCACACGATGGGTGGTAGCCATTCCAACGGCAGATCAAACAAGCAGAACAGTTGCACACGCTTTCAGGAACAATATCCTGGCTCGCTTTGGAGTACCGTACAGAGTTATCACGGACCAGGGCCCGTGTTTTGAGAGGCGGCAATTTCAGGAGTTGCTGAGGAATTGGGGGATTCAACGCCTGAGAACATCGCCGTACCATCCACAAAAGAACGGGTTGACGGAGCGGTTCAATCGCACAATGAAGGAATGGCTGAATAGTAGAGGCAAGAACTGGGAAGAAGGACTAGAAGATGTTTTGTTCTGATATCGCACGACAAAGCATGCAATAACTGAGTTCCCCATTTGAGCTGACATACGGGAGGGAGCCAAGGATATTCTTAGATGTCTGTGTGTCCAGAGACCGAGAGTGGCAACTACTGCCGCAAGAATGACAACACCTGGAACACTGTGCGTTTAAACGGACAACAGAGAGATAGCGCCGGAATAAGCAGAGATATGACGTGAGGCACAACACACATAAATGCGTCCCTTCAGGATCGGAAATCAGGTGAAAGTAAGGGACTACAGCCGATCAGAAACATCCGGTCCCGGTGCAGATAAATTTAGAAGGCAGTGGAATGGATCATTCACCATCACAAACTGCAAGAATACGAGTTTCCAAATCAACCAAAGTCCTCGTGGGCGATGGGTCAATGGTGTACAACTGGCACTCTGGCACAACCGCGGCAAGTTCCTTAAAGGAAGGGCGATTGTGGTGGACTGTCAGGCAGAAAGTACGAGCATTCCAACTCTCGGTGGAATACCTCAACACAGGGGGGTGTGCGTTCAAAAACCCACTGCGAGCGGATGGAGGACGGCATGTGCGACCGGATGAGTCATCGCTCAACGAAATCGGACCAACGGACGAAGAATGGCAAGCGGAAAAACCCCCAGATAGAAGGCGTCGATCACACACCTAAACCGAGTAGAAGTGCACACGACGTGTGAGCGGAAACCGGGGCGTGTTGTGGACTGGGATTGTGATTCAAAAACGCGAGCGTGCACGTGTGGCATGGTAACTAGCGTTTTGGACAATAAAGATTTTCCCTTATTGGACGCCTTTTCGCTACAATTCGAAATCGGCAATTAAAGCTAGGGTAAGAAAAGAGAAGAAATATCACACCGGATATCACTTTAACAGCCCCAGTTACATGGATATTCCACCACTCATAGTTAAAACCTAAAACATTTACTACGTGAAACATGTTAACACAAGTGCAGTCAACAATTCAACTTACCTGAGGAAAAAAATGATCCACGATATTTTAGACATCGGTTCTGGCTGCGATATTACTACTCAAACGACTTTGACTTCGTGGCCATGTTGGACATACAATGTTCCGCCAAATTAACTCCATCTAGAGAACACGAATACCGGCCGTCCCACGGAAACGGATAAGACAAAGTGAGACCAAGAGTCTTGCCCGTTTTTCTATGTATGTTACTTCTACTTCACCTTGAACTCTGCATTCTGTCAACCCAACCCGAACTTCTAAACCCATCGAAAGTGTCCAGCGCAGATGGAACAGCACTTTTTTGTTGAAATGTACGGCCGATTGTTTAGTAGCGTTATTAGCGGACATTTTCTGATGAGACACAGAAATGGAGTCGTGAACATAATCCTCGTTCAGACAAAGAACCAAATATCAGCAAACGGATTAGTTGCTCTTCAGGTATTATAGAATGTTACAAATACTTTCCCATTCTCAAGTAACGTATGCATTCCAGGTCGCTTATCAACTCATCCGGTCGATAACTCATGTGTTCGCTTGCACGACTGATGTTATTTCTTCAGCGGCAAGACTGAATAATGTTTCTGTGATTAGAATAATGCATTTGAGACGTTAGGTGACGATATTCATTAGATCTATGGCCTAAAATCAAACAGGATTAACCGTGTTTTAAAGCAAGCAAAGATCACGTCCCATTGCGCTTAACGGATCACACTGAATGGCCGAAATTCATCCAGTGGTCCGAACAACTGTAGAACTCTTCAGAGTGCAATTTCATCTTGTTTCACTTTCAGCAGGTTTGTAGAAGAGCATCCAGCAATCTATGACGCTTGCATATTTCAATGTATTGATGATAGTGTTGTTTCGTTCTTTCAGTAGCAACCATTGTAGTTTAATTCTGCAGAATGGACAAGCAAAATTAGCAGAGTGGTCTGAAAGCCATCAGTTAATGCCTAACACAACAGTGTTTAGATATGGTTTTGATGTTTTTTTTAAAGACAAAACGCCATTCAACCCTTACATCTTAACCGCCACATCTTGTAAGTCTTACTTGATAGTGAGATTTGTTAGTTACGTTATGTTCGTGAAAACGCAAACGTTTTGTACTTTCGATCGCCGCTTAACTTACTTGACTACTTCTCTTCAGCTTGTAGAGTTATTCGTCACAGGTGGTGTAATACCCTAACGACTATTGTTTTCCGGTCATATTCATCAGACTTGGGAAGATCCATATATTTTGTGCCGCTTGATCAAGTAATTCTCTATTTCAACCGGACTCTTTCCACTCCATCAATTAAGTAAATTGTTTCTAATTGCTTTAGTACCTGTGACAGGCTTGATAACGAGCTTCTCTTCGAACTGTTCCCTAATCTCCATGACTTGTCCATTAAGTGTATAAATTTTGACTGTACCAAACAATCCTCTAAAGCTGCTTGCACACACTCTTACTTCAGTCCTTCCTCACCCTACACTTTATCTTTGTAATACTCAGAAAACAATTAAAGACCTAGAAGAACGGTTGGTCAAGATTTAATCTATGCATTGCATTCACTTACCACATTATAGGTTCGCAGGTTGTTTGAAGAGGGAGAGAAAGCTTTTTGTTTGTTTTCTTATCTTTGTGCTAGTCGGTCAAAAATTGTGTTGAACGGTTTGTGGGTGTAAAGAAGAAGTAAATTCACTGACGCTGCTGGCTACAATCATTTCAACCACGAACAATGCAACGACATGCAGTCAGACATGGGAACTTAATAATCTGAAACAGAACTAGTATGACGGTTATAAAACTTATACCGCCGGTTGTCTCTTAAGTATGTGCTGAACAAGTAATATTTTACAATTTTCAGTCGATTCGACCGTGACCACAGATTCAGGTAGTGTGTTTTAATATGAACAAATTCTAACAGTAAAACAGTTCCGACTACAAACTAACCCACGTGTTCCATTATTCAGTTTCAACGAGTGACCTCCGAAATGTTCATCTATATTCAGTGAGAGGAGATACGTCAACGGATGACCAAGGGTGCGAAGTAATGTGTAGATAAGAACTAGGTCTCCCGTGAGATGTCTGTAATTCATTGAGAATTAACGTAATTCTGTCAGTCTTTCTGAGTAGAGGGTTTTCCTGAGTCCCATAACTCTTCTAATGGCCCGTCTCCGAACATTTTCAATAAGTGCCGCATATTCTTTCAGGATAAGGACGCGAATTATGGAGGTGAACATAGTGGAAAACACTTCAGAGCGAGAGGTTTCATAAATTCATACTGAGATTCAGGGTTATTTGTGCTTTTTAGTCATGCCATCACAATTTGTATGCAGACTCAAACTATCTGCCACTATGGTCTTGTTGTAAACTTACAAGACGGCAAGCGTATTATCGTTGACTGCTTCTCATGGCTCACATGTCCACTAGCTAAGTATTCACTTAAACAGCGTAAGTCAAACTGATGTCGACAACCGCTTTTCATTATTCTAAGTCAACATTAGGTGAACCAGAACAAAGATGTACTGCGTTAGCTGTGTGTCGTAGGCTAGTTGACAGAAATCACACGCGCACTAAGCACAAAAAGTCGATGCTTTTATATAATGGCAAATATGTGCTATTATGACCCTTTGGCAGCTAATCAATCCTGATCCCGTACAAGATCAACGGTCGAATGGGGGCTAGAATAACTCAGACAGTTACCTGAGGCTCTCTAACGCGCCGTTCTTGTACACCACAGTGTAACCTTAAAATCTGACAGTCTTATGGTCACTGATTAGTAGGGGATTTGATTAATTTCAAGTTGAACACCACCCACAATCGATCGCAGCATTCGCATTCAGATAGACTTTCCATCCGGTCTCTTTCAAAAAGAAGCACTAGATTCGAGTTTCGTTCTCATTAGAGTTCGTTAGTAGTGCCACGGCCCGGACTAGCACTCCGACAACGCTTTCATGAGGCAGCCACCTTTACCACTGCACCATTGTCTTCCATCGGTACGATTGGGCAACCTGATCACTACTCACTAGCGAGTGGTTGGGCGTTCACGTATGATAATGTGGTCGTATCTAGTGTGAGGTTAGGGTATGTTTACAGTGTTACTATACACCCGATGGTGGAAAAGTGGCAAATTTAATACATCTGCTGCGGATCACTATGCTCGTAACAAAACATCGCGTCCCCAAGCGGGGCCAGACGTCTTAAAAAAGCTGATTTTTTCGTCCAAAACCACCTCCTTCTTCGAGAACGATTTCGACTAGCCAGAATGAACGGAAATTCGCAGAATCATCCAGAGATAATCCTCGCTATTTTTTGCGTGGTCGACCTATATTCCGTCATGCTCATTGGTGGCTTAGTGACCTTAACTACTATTTTTGGTAAATGTTATTCGTTAATGTTTGTAGATTATCATTTTTCGTCCTGTCGCATATGTTTTGGAGCAGATTAAAGTAGATTTTCGCACTTGTCTTTTGATTTGACTTGAGAGCAATTTGCGGAGACAATCGCGTTAATCTCGGTTTCCGTTTTCGTTATCATTTTCATTATCATTCCGTAGATGATCCACTATATCTTTCCAGTCCTCAGCGACTAAGTGAGCCGGATTTTTGAGTAAATGACCCCAGGTAGTCATGTCGAGAGTCGAACAGCTAAGTCAAAGGCTCCACATGAGGTCTTTCAAGCTAACCTGTGACGTGACCGTGGACGCTGCCTGTCGCGATATGGAATGTGCGTACGCATTGGAATCAGTGTAATACCGGACGGTGGGAGCGCCGCACCACATTGATTACGGTGAGACTGAGCCACTACCGTAGTGATGTGATAGAGCTTGCAGAACAACATAAGCTCCGAGAAACACACCCATTGAATCGGTTATCCAGCAGAAAGTGTTCATGAGCATGGTAACTGTTTCACAGTTGTTGATCGTATCAATCATGATGGCAAGTGAACCACACGACACAAGTCCCCAAATAATGTCCATGCAGCTGCGAATTTTTTTAGTTTTTGCGATCTAACCACGTGACACGCCAACGGTACAAAGGACAAGATCCGTGATCAGCTGCTTGGCACCGGTAGGTCACGTGGACTGAGCACGAGTAACCTGGCTGGGTGTCATTGGTGTAATCAACGTAAATGTTGATCGTCTGTTCCACACATGTGCTACCCAAAAGTTCGCCACCATAAACACCCGACTCCATTTGACTGGTCGACATCAATCAAACTGAAAGGGATGGGTAACACTGAGTTCAAGTACAGTGCCATGATGTTTAGAACTACTACAACATAACACAGCCCAACGACCTAGGAAACATATACATACACAACCTTGGGAGGACTCACTCGTTGTAAGAAGTGAGAGTTCCACATAGCTTTAGTTGAGGCTGGGAACCGTCATCGTCATTACCGAATACGAACAATTCTGTGTTCGCATCATCACCTACTCATCAAAATCTATTTTATACATTACTGAACAGATCAACACGAACAATCCGGTCGGGTTTTTATGAAAGCCGTCGCCGAAAAGACTCATTATAGAATGAGTATATTTTCAATGAGGCTTAGGAATCGTGCAAAAATCTATGTAACAACTAGAAAATAAGGCAGGAAAAGATGTCTCTGTTGAAAAGAGCAGGAATCCTAACAAAATATAGTCACTGTTCATACTGGTAAAGTAAGTGAATTTGGACTAACAGTTTGGTGAGTAGGCAGGAAGAACTGACTGAAAGAAAACTGAGAAATAAGACATGCTCGTTAAGTTGTTTGTACAAACATTACTTTTGCCCTGCCGTAAATATCACAAATACACACACACAGGGCGTGAAGCAGTTAAACAGTGGTAAACAATCTGTCAAATACGATAGTGGCGAAGTACATCAGTCCAGTCGTTTTGCCTGCTTTGAAAGTGGTTAGACAACTCTTGGGATTCCGTAAGTTCGTCTTGTAGATCTGAAACATAAAAGAGAAGATACATAACACCGGAATAATCATTTTCACCTCGGGCGGAGTGGGTTAAGAATTAACCTTTGTGGATTAGAAACACTCAAAAGGTTGTCAGTTGACGTTGAACACAGGTGAGAAAAACGATAACACATTGAACATCGGAATATCTTACATCGCTGCAAACAACAAACTACCGTCAACTAAGACCGAATTTAATGGACTTCGTATAAATCTACAGATTTGAACGACAATAGCCAGAACAGTACAAGCAAAGTGTTTGTCGGTAAAAGCAGCTGAAATTGCATGTCCTTTTTTTTAAAAAAAATCTCAACACCGGACCAAACAGGGACACATAAAAAGTGTGTACGGTATGGAACACGAAAAGCATCGACACAGTATCTGTATTTTCAGGAACATCTAAGTAACAGAGACAACGAAACAGAGAGCGTGTTAGGAGCCGACCATGCTAGTAAACAACATTATTATCATAGACAGCAACTAATTAGTAGTTTTTGCTGACGCCTAGCTGCTGTACGCATGTGAATAAAAAAAACAAGCCCTAGCCAAGGAGGCGGGGAAGTCTACTGAAAATTACTGCATCTTTATTCAAATACGCAACATACTGGTGCTTACACCTTGTCAACAAAGAACCAGCCTCAGCAAAACAACTTCCTTATGGCTTTAAATGCCCCGCACTAATTACGCCTACTGCAGACCATTCGGGCAAACTAAATTCACATCACTGACCCCAATTAGCCGCCATTTCACCTAAGGCCCCCAACTACCGACTACACAAATCGCGAGGGTTCCGGCTTGGATGATGAGCCCGATCTACAGTTGGTAGCCCTTCGGTGAATGAGTTTGTTTCTCTACACCAAGCCAGTCTTTCACCTTGCGTTTCACGTCAAACGGTTGAAGCTCCGGCAAGGAATGTTCAGTATGACAGAAGACTAATTGGCATTCTTCGTACGTGACGTAACCATTCATGTTCGTGCAAACTTAAAGATTGAACAAAAAACTCGCTTGGTAATCATTACCAAATACCTGTTTCTTAACTTCACTGCTTACCAATTGGTGTCAACCGATAAGAACGATCGAACACAAAAATCAACAGTCAACCACCTGAAAATAATTTACATCTTTTACCCTGAGCGACGAATTTTCGCAGCTGTAAAGTAACACAGCCCTTACACTCGCCTTACGCATATGTCCTTTAGGCCTCATAGAGATGTCTTTCTGTCGTCAGAGATATCTAAGATTAACGAATACCACTCTAGCTTGAGAAATAATAACTTCTATTTTACTCCCAACACTTCCATCACCGCTGATGTAATTTCCATAGTACATAAACCGATCAACAACTTACATCACTTTATTGACCAACAATAAATCTACGTGGTCACAGTAGCCTTGCAGAGGTACTTTGTTCTTTGAGGTCGTAAAACGCATTTTGTCAGAAAGCGAAACTTTATCTAGTATTGTCCGCGCTGCTTGGATGTTGTCAATCAACAACATCATGTTATCAGAATAACCAATATCAGTTTTCTACTAGATAGAAAAAGCCACGCCATCTTCTGGGTAACGCAGACAGTCCATTATTAGTTCGTCAGTGACGAAATTGAACAGAAGTGATGTGAGTGGACAACCTGGAAGTATGCCGCTCCTGGTGTTTAAATTACCACAAAGTTTGTCGTAAACCCCAGCCTGATTTAAAGCATGGGAATAAAGCGTCGACTGTATGTTGAGATACTTGGAAGGTACAACCCCGTGTTGGAGCGATTCGATAAGTGTGGATCGACCTATTGAATAGAACGCGCATTGGTCGTGGCGAAGAAGTCAGTTGTTGGTTGGCGGTAATTACGACGATGCTCCAGAAACCGGCGAAGTGTGAAAACTCTACCAATACATCCTCGTCCACAACGAAACTCTGTCTGTTCTTCCTTAGTGTCTGCCTCCTGAGCTGCACTGTTGTCGAACTATAATGGTTGCTAGAACCCTAGTAATGACTGTGGCCAGGCTAGTCCATCGATGAGTTTAGCAAGAACTTCTGACGACTTTCTTGAATATGGAAATTATTATCAAGAAACGCCGGCACAGTCATGTTCTCTGTCATCCACACAAATTGAAGCAATTGAGTCAATGTGTCTACCAACGTCTCCCTAACTTTCAACAGGGCTCATACGACGTCATCTGCGCCGGCAGCCAGGCGGAAAGTTCCGCTCATCATCCAACAACGCTAGAAATTTCTTTGAATTCGTGTTTGCTTGACCAACGAACCAACACGCCATATGCTATAGACCTGCTTCATCAGTGGCCCAAGGTTTTGGGTCCAGTAGCTACTAGGTTCTTCGGGACAAGAATTGTTAGGTTAGCACTCTCGGCTAGTTTGATATTCACGAATTGACGACGGCCTGACCAGTTTCCCAACAGCCAGCCGTTGCTCAGCGAAAGTAAGAACAAGACGACAACGTACCAATGCATGATCGGAATCCAAACATGCGCCCTATTAGTGAACGATAATCGTGAATGAAATCACGCCACCTATAGCTAACAGTTATGTGGTCTACCTGAGATCAGGTCTGATTCGGAGAAACGAGGCATCAAGTATAACAGTGACGCGTACGGTGTGAGGAATAATGCTGACTATACCCGGCGCACAATTGCAACAACCGCCCATCATTATTCGAGCGATGTAGTGTCAGCCCAAATCTGCCAATTATACCAGATTCAGCCTTACCATGGCAGCCGACCTGGGCGTCAACATTTTCGGCCGAAATGACTGTCACAGCCATGTGAAGACCTAAGGAGAGTTGCTAGATCCGAGTAAAAAATTTCCATGACAAAGACGTTACTACAGTCGACTGGAGCATAATCGGACATAATTCAAACGTTTCTGAAGATATGGCGTTTGCAGCTGGCTTTAACAGAACTAACCAAGCGGACGGCACAAAGTCTATTGCTAACGGGAATCCAATCTCCTAACGCGGCCGTCGTGCTGAAGACTATACCTACTCCAGCCTGACCAACATCAACGGTCTTGTAGTAGTCCGAAGTGCATGACCAGTATCGGGTAGATAGTGCGGGTGCTATTGGTTCCACACGTTGGCTACTGTCCTGGATTCTAGTATCGGAAGTGCAAGATTGAAATTTAACGAGTCAAACGTACGTGTGAGAGCGGCCTGCTGACCTATCTGTTTTAGAGTGCGAACGTTAAAAGCACCTACACTAATTCACATTCTAAGCTTAAGCAAAGTACGAGGGAGGTCTCAGCCTGGGTGTTAAGAGCTAGAACTTACCAGGCCAGTGTTATTATGAGTAGGTATATCTGTTATAGGACGTGCGGAGCAATCAGTGGAAACGGGGAGGGTTGGGAAGGGTCGACAATAGTAGGTTTCTACTTACCCATCCTACTGTATGTAGCACAGGCTGATGCACTATGGAAGTAACAGTACTGAGAATGTTTATGATGGTATGTGGGCTGAACTACTGTCACGAGATCAAGACCTAGATGATTAGGGTTTTCAACCAAAACATTTAGCTCAAAAGCCTGTACTACAAGGTGGATGGTAGTGTGCCAAAAACGGTATTTTTCCAGAAAAAGATGCCAACCTTCTTCCAACTTCAAACTTGGAAGCCCGGCAGACTGTGGTTTGTTAGACCTCTACCTATTGGCCCATCTGGTGAGTGACCGTTGGTTTGAACGTCACATCGTCCACCTTAACCCAATAGTTCATCGAAATGTGCAAGGCGTCATACTGCGTCAAGGTTTAGTCGCATCAAGACGGCGTACTAGTAAACACTCAATTCTGGCGATTTTACTGGCCTGTGTAAATAACGAAAGAAAATGCTGTTATGGTTATTGCGATTTCCTTAACATTTGCCAGCCTGTAATATTGCTGATGACATCACCCAGGATAGCGAAGGCACCGTTTGCCTTTGTAAACCTTTGTCATTTGTGGCGTCGAAAAGGCGTCCAGTCGTCGTTGAACGGAAGGGTGCATAATGCTTGTATACGTTCCGTTTGGCCCTATGTTTTGGAAACGTGGCCCATCCGCAACGAAGATATCAACGGGCTTGTAGTGTTTGACCATCGTTGTCTCCACTAGTTAGCCAACATCAATTGGGCTGATCGCGTGAGCAATACGGTCCTTGTCCGACATGTATTTCGGAACGCTCAGGATGCACGATCAATCGGTCAACTAATCACAGCCTGAGATAATCGGGGCACGTAGCCCGCATGCCAGTTGAGAGTCTACCGTACCGGATATTGTATACTGAGACCACCAACAGTTGGATAAAACCACATGGTGGCCAAACGACAGAGTAGTCACGAAATACGAAGGCCACGACAATTCCATTGAGTAAAGTGGGTAGGTGTCGCCTACTTGAATGGGGTCCTCATGATCACTAAAATCGCTGGCTAGGAACGTTATCCGAGGGGGTAGTGTGTGGCGGGAAATGGTGTACCTGCATTCATACCGTTTCTAGATCGGCAGCTCAGTCGATAAGTAATTTTCAGGCCCTTTAGTACCATTTTATTCTAGGATATTATACAGCACTGATGAGGCAACCCGAGTCACAGTACCCCCTGGTCCGGCTCAAGACCGTTGTTATGATGATGGTGGTTACAATCCAGACCATTAATGTATATAAAAAAAATTCCGACACAGGGAACTTTTTCAGATGTAGGGCACGGTTTTCCAATAGGCATTTGCTGTTATGTGACAGAGAGAATCTCGTTGGGAGTGGATACCGTCAGGTGCCTTAGATCTATTGGAAATAAGAGAGGAATGAACATCATGTGTGTTAGTGTCCAATAAGCCCCCTTCGGATAAAACAATTCACCCAGTAAAACTTTTTAAAACCGTTAAAACGACTAATAGCCAGAAGTATAATTACACGGAGAGCACGAACCAATTAGACTAGATGTGAGCAATGTAAAAACAGCCATGGGTAGACGCACCAAGTAGGAAGGAGAGTCAAAAAATTAGGCAGATCATATGAACAGAAGAAAAGTCAGTCAAACCAATCGCAAGCCAAAGTCATCGGTCGACTCACCAAGTGGCCTAAATGTGCGGAAGTCATACAAGTGCCCGCGTAATAAATCGGGCCAGCATCAGCATTTATTCCGACCAGCAGCAAACACAGCAGCATAGCAAGATGAAAAAAACTGAGATAAATCTTGGTGTTCTCGTCAAGCAGAATAGCCAATGATTTAACACCGATTAGAAGATCATCCTCTATGTCCTGGAAAATGGATTAGCAGCTCGTTAGAGGAATGTCATTAGTTCACCAACAAGAAGAAGACAGGAACAGTTCTACTATGGAAAACTACCACGGCACACATAAACAAACCTGGAATGCATAAACGGTATCGTAGACGAGAGTCCAGTTGATGCCCGCAATGTACAAAGGTATACAGATTAGGGGATCAACATGACCAATCACGGACGAATAGCCCAGGAGGGCACCCCAGTTGAAAGCAAAACCTGAACAGGATGAATATCAAAACCTAATAAATAGATACAAACATATACATTAAAAAACCAGCACATAAGAACAACAACGGCAACAACGTGAAAATGTCGTAAATTGGACAAAAACAGCGTGACAAAACACAAGTGCCCTCACTTGGTGTGAATAGATAGTGTCATACATCGCTGTCCAAAGGGTCCCCCCTAGATATAATGGAAGGCAAACTGGCAAAGAACAATAACCCCAAACTGCAGAATAACCAAGCCAGACACCCCAATTCAAGGTAAGCCCTGAAACGAAGGTTTCAGAACAAGTGTGAGCGTTACGGACACACAAAATAGACTCACTTACCGAGAACTAGTTGAGGCCAATAGGTGAATCGTTTGAACAGAGGGTATGTGAAGACGGGAACCAATGAAAGAGAGCCTAAAAATACGCTGGACAAGCATGAATATAATGTAAAAATAACCCACCTGTACCAATTAAGCTGCAGAAGTATGAACAAGGAGGCTGACAATTGGAGACTTAGAAAGAGTAGGGCCTGTTCAGGTGTCACTTTGCCGCAGGCTAAGGGTCTATCTTTGGTTCGGTCAACTCGCTTGTCGAATTCTCGATCTAAAAAATCGTTGACAGTGCAGCCAGCCCCACGCATTAAAACCGCACCCACACCGAACAAAGCCAACATCTCCAGGCTCGGGAGGTGACCGGGTGACGTAGCGAGGGCGATGCTCCAAGTGCAAGGAAGGTAAAGAAGCCAACTGCCGATAGGCCTATCATAACGTCCCAGCTTGACGTAAGGGTTTAGCCAGGAGGGAAGATTGACATAATTCCGTGTATTAAAACGGTGAGCTTTACAGCAACTGAGAAAAAGGTTGTGGGTAGTTCTTGGCGTTAATATTCCACCTAGATTGGTGAGACTACACAGCAGACGACGAGTGACCATTGAAATCGACAAGGCGTGCGAAATATCCGGCAGAAATCCAGTAAGTTAGAACACACGGGGCAATTACCTGGAAATTGACAACAATTAAAATGTATCTCACAGACGGCAATTCCTAGTCGTACACAGAGTGCTGTACTAAAAGAGGTAGATACTAGAAAAAGAAATGGTTATTACGGCCAATTGGTTACAAATAATAACAATAAATTTACTGAATTCTTAGCTCAGATGGCAACTTTCAGTATACAACACTATCCCAGCCTGACGTACACATTGCTATTCACTATTATTATTATTATTATTATTATTATTATTATTATTATTATTATTATTATTATTATTATTATTATTATTATTATTATTATTAAATTGCGTATGCATTGAAATAGTGTGAAACAAACCTGCAAAATTTGCCCGCTGGAATGAGCCCAACTCAACCAGGCTTAAAGAAGAGTAAGTACCATGCTCCAAACAGAAGTGACGTGATCGTTACACAGTCCGCCATGCTCAACACGGTTACAATAAGCAACGGTGCTTCTCACTAACCAGTAGCATTAGACTTGAGCGCAACGACATCAGCAGTGACGTGTTCAACATCGCCTATATCCTTCAACGTCTCCGCAGTATTCAGATACGTACTGGCGTTTATATGATCGTCTACGCGGACGTCATACAGATTGGTAACTACCTAGGCTTTCGGCAAATACGACTTGTCCGTTCACTAAACCTTTGCAATGCTCATATAACCATTCACTAGCCTTGAATACACATCCGGAGATATGCATCATGTTGTCAAGCGTTCGCGTGCATCGTTAGGTCGTGCGACCCGCAGGCTTCGGTCTGGTATGATAGCCAACCTCAACGATGATTTACATTCCTCAGCAAGGTGCCTACTCAGTGGGACAAATAAACGACGTGGTCAGGATCAACAGACTAATCTCTACTCCATCAGCAGGCTTGCAGCCAAATTTGGGATGCTAACTTGAAGCCCCATATTCAGCAGAGTGCAATTATTGTGGATTCTCAGTGCTTTGATCCACTGGGTCTCTGCAAGTTTCCCCGAAATTCTTGGCATATGTTGGCTAGAACTGGTCGACAGTGAGTGTCACGAAGTGCTAACTTTCAAAAAGCTTGGAAAAGGGTCACGAAATCTGATGGTCAGAACGAACAACCTAGACGGAATTAGTTGATACGTCTGGAAACTACGGAAATACACTCAATCTTACCCGAGTCACCAAAGATAAAAGACCTGACATTAGTGGAAGTATCAGCACAATCAAGGACAACAATGCGTTGGCCGCCTAAACCGATGTTAATGTCATATCCAAAAGAAAGAAAAACAAGTCTTAACTTCGGAACAAAAATATAGAAAGGATGGAACCTATAGATTAAAACTATCTGTCTAAACCCAAACATGCATTTTCAAGATGCCTACACCTTGCAGGCAAATAACGAAGATGTAAACGAAAGTGACAGTGGACCACTGGTATCAAGTGGCACCAACGGGTGAGCACCGATGAGATCAGGTACCGGATAGATGAGACTGAGCAGACGGTTCGCCAGCATATAACTTGTAAATGCGTCAAGATTACTTTCAATTGTAGTTTAGCTGACCCTATGTGTCAACCTGCTTAGCAGATTTTTCCTCAGTTCTTTTAAACGGTCGTGGAAATGCGTCCGTTGGAGAACGCTCCACTTTGTTCATCAAAGTTTGGAGTAGCAAGCGAAGTCTCTTACCTTACGAGGAATTGGTATTTGCACCGAGTTCAAAAAAGACTCAAACAATGTGTGTATCACTGAACAATCAGCACGATTTTAGCTGCTCCTGAGTTATTCATGTTCGTCTTACTATGCACATTATTTGGAAAGCGTGATAAGTAATGTCGTGGGGGACCAAATGAAGTTTTGATCAACCCGTAGATTAATGTACTTCATTCATCCGGTCATAGTGGTTGAGTTCGGTTAGAAAGTACTGCAGCCCGAGCCACTGTTCCACTCAACAACGAAGTACAACATCCTAGAGGAAAAGTTGAAAGCAATCACACCATCGGCGGCGGTACGTTGCCGTCTCGAATACCGTTTTTAGCCAGCGATTTGAGTGGTCACAAGGTCCTTAATCTGAAATCCGACACCCAACTCAACGGAATAGTTAGATTCTCCACTTGCCATGACAACGTCGTTGCTTGATCACTCGGCAATTTAGCATAACTGTTAGCGGTTTTATTAAATGAGGACCAGTGTGGTAAATCTTCGAGAAGCATATGAAGTACCCAACCATCGTACACTGTAACCTGGGTAGTTGACTAACTGATTGCGTATCCTTAGTTTTTCGCCGGGGGAATGACAGTGTTATTCACACGGTCCTCCCCGAACGATGTAGACTAGTTAGTGAAAGTAATGATGGCCGAACACAGCAAGTCTGTTGATGTCTTCGTCGTGAACTGGTCACGGTCGCAATTCACAGACCCACATACATGACATACTCTTTTCAGCAACAACCTGACGACTTATCGACACCATAGATAGCGCAAGAGAAAGGTCACACTTACTGTCGTTATTCTTGCTGACATCTGGTTAACAATATTACATGCTGACCAGGTGGCTCCATCAAGTTGTATGACACAGTCCACGTCGTCAAACCGACAGCCTACAGTAGGGAACGAGGAAGTGAGAATGTTCCAGTCCTGAGATAATACCTTATATTTTGAAGGCCGTTCACCTCGCTCATAATGATCCGCATGCCTTCTACACAGGAGGTAAACAAGACAATGTGATTCATATGCTCTGTTCCGACTAATTTAACGCTAAGAACACTCAACAACACATTTATTGGATTCTACAGGTGCGATTTATAGAAGGTCGATCATTAAAAAGTGGGCAGGTGGGAGATCAGATATATATGGTGAACACTACTAGAAGTAATAAATACGAGAAACAGTGAATCATAACTTCTCCCCCTGTTGGCAAAAGTGAGCAGATTTTCGTATTCCCCTGGAACTCTTTTGCAAAGGGACAGTACTAGAGAACATTACAATCGATCGAATCGAAAGAGGCCTCTGGTCTTAAAGGGATTATAGCCACCGACTGCTTAGAACAGCATCTAGACTGCAAAACCCATCGTGGAGTAAAAATGGAATATGTTGTTTCAATAAGTGGTGTTCATAGTTATTATATAAGCCTTTATTTTGCTTGTGTTAAAGTTCTTGACGGGCACTGTCACACTGAAAACCAGGTGCAATCGAGTGGCACTCATCCATGAACCTTACTAACGTGACAGAACTACAATTTTGTCAAAAGTGCATAGCCACTTCAGAATACACCTTTATGGCGAGCATTCATTTCTGCTCCGATTTGTTCCCAATGTCCATTAGGTTCTCTCATCTGACTCGAACTGGACAATCTGCTCGTTAATGTCCACTGACAGGTGTTCGTTACACACGAAAAGACAGGAACCGCAACATGATCCGAATCAAGGAGCTTGCTCTAAAACGCATGAAAGTCGTTAACAGAGTGGCACATCCCGCAACTGACTGTCGTGATCCATTTTTGTCTGTGACTGAGATGCACAGGATAGTCTTCATGTGACACAATGCCTCTTTCTGCGTCAAAATGTGGTACTTGAAACATATTGGTAGTGAAATAAGCCCACCTGCAACAACTTCATAATATACTCTCAAGTCAAAAACCACCCGCATTTGATCGCAGCCTTCACAACCCGACGGACTTTTCAGCCAGTCTGTCAGTTCGTTCTGTCTGGACACTAAACATACTATCTAGAAACTTCTCATTTGGAGAAAGACGACCCAGCTGAGTATTCAAATCACCAGCTGGTATGATATGAGTGTTTGGTCTGTTCAGAAGGTTGACTAGAATGCATTCTTGGTAGCATCATTCGGAGCCTACGCTAATACAATGAATACAATACATCAATACATTAATACATCAGCTGAATCCCACCTTGTGCGCCCAGAAACATTTGGTGACTAGCCTTGCAGTATGTTAGTGAAAATGCAACTGGTACTCTTCGATTCCATTTTACGTTAGTATTTTTTCCAAACCCAAACTTTTCAGACCGATATATTCTTCAAACAATCCAACAACTATTGACTATCACAACGAGACTGGACCTTGATGTGGTGTGACGGCTTGTGCATCTCGATGACCTATTGGGCTAAACTGGACGGTGTGGCCACCATGCCGATAGAGTCACTCATACCAGGCAGGCCAATAGGTAGAGGTCTGATAAACCAGTCTCCTGGTCCTCCAGGTTAGGGGTTAACAGAAGGTTGGCGTCTTTTTCTGACAAGTGTACCAGTTCTGGTACACTGCCACCCACCCGCTGTCTTGCGGTACAGACTTTTGAGCCAAAGGCTTTGGTCGAGAACCCCAATCGTTCTCTCGTCTAGGTCTGGGTGTCCTGGCAGTATCTCAGCCCACACACAACCATGAATAATCACAACACCAGTAATTCCATATTGCATCGGCCGTCTCGCAGTATAAACCGGGTCGCCCTATCTGATGCATATAGCAGGGTAGATAGTCGAAAACATGCTACTGCTGACCTCTCCATCATTGTCCTATCAAATTGAGCTCTCAAGCCCCTCCCAACTTCCATTTCTGATAGTTACTCCACAGATCCCACAACAGATGTAGCTAACCTTGGTAACACTGAGCCGGTAACTTCCTTCTCTT
>LUCH01003233.1:6663-70366 GCA_013368495.1 Paragonimus heterotremus | reverse complement strand
TGATATTGTCGATAGTACGCTGGAACGCCGCCACACCATGGGTGACGCCGAAGGGAATACGTGTGAATTGATAGAGACGTCCAGCTGCCTCGAAAACAATGTAGATCTCTTTCGTCTCGATGGGTATCTGATGGTACGCACTCTGAAGTTCAAGAGTACTGATTATCTCGGAACGAGGGATTTTCCCAGTAAGATCGTCTATCCGGCGGTGAGGGTTAGGCGTCTAGGTAAGTGAACCGATTGATTGTCTGGCTGTTGTTCCCTGCCATTCGACGTTTCTGCCGTTCATTCGACGTCACCACGAATTGGGCCCTCCAAAGTGAGGCAGAAGATTGCGTTTGGTGCTATGAACCCGGACGACTGTGCTGTCGAAACAAATGACGATGCATCAGCTCAACTGTTCTATCCAGTGTGGACGGTTAACTTATCTTTAACTGATGCGAATCTTTTGTTGTCTTCGTGGCAATTAATGGAAACAAGTGGTCTGTGAAAACCGCTGTTCGTCTTGATAACATTCATCGCAGTAACGATATGTTGTTGACTCGCTGTTGCCCAGGAAACGTGTTCAGGTTTTTGTTGCCGTGAGTGCCTCTATTTGGGTTTAGGAAATTTCCGACCCAATTATGATACAGTACGTCACATAGCAGTAACACTGTGGTGTGCTTCTCCCCACAACTATTTCTCACTAAGATGGGCAGGTCGCGTTGGTCAAAATACACGTAGAACACTTTTCCTCTATGACCAAAATGCGGACGCTCATTTGTGAGTGCGATCAATGTTTGCGTTCATTCGCAGTTACCGGATGGTATCGGCAGGCAAACATGGTGTACGCTTGACCATGGATACTGTTGCATTCCCTGATATCTTTTTTGTCCCGTTGGACGCCCAGTGCCTAATGCGAAACTCCCACTATGT
Organism: Paragonimus heterotremus; assembly: GCA_013368495.1. Taxonomy (NCBI): domain Eukaryota; kingdom Metazoa; phylum Platyhelminthes; class Trematoda; order Plagiorchiida; family Troglotrematidae; genus Paragonimus; species Paragonimus heterotremus. The sequence continues at coordinate 69,451 of LUCH01003233.1, read as the reverse complement.
GCACGTGCTTGACGTATCGGCGATTGATGCCCAACTGTCCTCATTTGGTTTCATTTACACAAAGACTGCAACGAGGATGATGTGCGTTTTCTGTGGTGTCGATCAGAGCGGATACTAGGGTATTTATGAATATATCATTTATGTTGTGGTTTATCTTCCAGCCTTAATCTAAACTACTTCTAATGAGTTCGTTTTCCTGTTTTAGCCTTTGAGAATTATGATTTCCGGAGATACTATTGCGGATATTAAGAGTGAAAATAGTCTCCAAAGGTAACAATTGTTTGCGTTTTTTGTTACTGCCTATAATTTGCCGTCACGTACCGGCTGCGTTTGGTATAGGCGTTGAGAATAAAATCTGATGTTCTTGACTATTCAATGATATTTAATGTGCCTGTACCGACGTGTGCCTATGCACAGACTACACTTTGTTTTTCCCCAAACACTGCGCCTTTTGTCATTATAAATCATGTGTATACGCTCGTTTACCCGTACTCTATTTTCAGCCTCATGCCAGTATTTTAATGCCATTTACAAGAATGAAGTATAGTGCATGCTGTTGTGTTTCAGTCACATCTCGTAAGTTGCATACGGAGCGGTCTTTCCCACTAGTTAAATTAGCTGGACTGATAATGGGAAGCGCAATAAACGAATATGTTTAATCATGGTTTGACAATAGCCTGCCAGTTGCTGTCAGGTAATATGATTGTGTTTTATAGGGTCATTTAATGAGAACGTACTTCCAGTCTGTGTTCCTAAGTATACCTTGAAAATGATGTCACCGTATTTTTCGACTCTGGTAAGTAAGAAAGAAAATAATTGCTTAAGAATCCTTCTGTTTGATTTATTAGTCAACGGACTAACGTTTGAGTTATGCAGACCCACTTATATTTGTTATACAGTAGTTGTCTTAGTGCACTATTGCTGTAGCGTTTGTAGTACGCACATCACTTTCGCGTCGGACTTGGCTCATCGGGGCTAATCCGTCACACGTTGACTAGACCTTGGCGCGGTGTGACGATCACATCGACATAGTCATACCGGGCAGAGCAACAGGTAGAGGTCTGACAAACCACAGTCGCCTGGTCCTCCAGGTTGACGGGTTGGGAGAAGGCCGGCATCTTTTTTTGGGGAAAAGTACTAGTTTTGATGCACTGCCATCCACGCACTGCTTTACAGCACAACATTTTGAGCCGAAGGCTTTAATTAAAAACCCTAATTGTACCGTATGGATCTAAGTGTCCTGGCAGTACTTCAGCCCACATCCAACCGTGAATATTCACATAACCAGTAATTCCATATTGCATCGGCCGTCTCACAATATAAATCGCATCGCCCTGTCTGCTGCGTACAACAGGGCGAAAACATGCTACTGCTGATCCCTCCCCCACTGTCCTATCAACTTTAGCTCTCAGGTTCCCCCGACCTCCATTTCTGGCTATTACTGTGCAGGCCCCACAATTGATATAGCTAATCATAGTGGCCCTGAGCCGGTAAGTTCCGTCATTTGCCATTTGGCTTCAGGTCTCCTTAATCCGTTGCTTAGACCTAGGAAGTGAATTAATGTAGGCGCCTTCAACGTTCGCACGTCAAAACAGATAAGTCAGCAGACCGATCCCGCACGAACGTTAGGTTTGTTGCGTTTCGATGTCTGCTGCGTCTCGGAGACTAGAATCCAGGACAGTAGTCAACGTATGGAACTAACAGCACCTGCATTGTTTATCCGATCTCGGTCATACACGTCGGGTGATTCCACGGCCGCCGCTACTGGTCAAGCTGAAATAAATGTCCTCAGCACGACGGCTGCAGCCGCATTAGTAGATTGGATTCATGTTAACAGTAGACTGTGCTGTCCGCTTAACAGGTTCAATTAAGGCCAGTTCTGGAAGCAGAACTTCCAGAAATCTTCCCATTATTTACTTATGGTCCAGCTGACAGTAGCGACGTCGATGTCGATCACTGTTTACTCGGATCTGGCTGCTCTCCTTCAGTCAACACATGATTCTGATCTAGCTGTTTTGGCCAGAGTTTTGAACATCCAGGTGAGCCGCCTTGACGAGACTGAGTTTCGCTTAGGTAACAGGTTTGCGATAGCACCACACCGCTCGTATCATGGCAGGTGGCCACTGCAAATGTGCGCTGAGCAAAAGTTGTTTTTAGCCAGCACGGGTTTTGGGCATTGTGCGCATAATCGTTAAACGTACCACCCCCCGTCCGAATCAGATTTGATCTTAGATAGACTACATAAGCGTTAGTTATGAGTGGAGGGGCTTCACTCAGGACTGTCATTCTTACTAGAACACATACTTAGACTCAGATCATGCGTTGGTACGTTGCCCTTTTTGTTCGACAACAGTGACAGCAATGGCCGGCTGTGGGGAAGCTGGCTATGCGGCCGGTAGAGCTTAATTATCAAACTCACCTAGAGGGCAAGTTTAACAGTTCTCACCCTGAAGATGGCACGACAGTCCGTGGGCTAAACAAACATTCGTTCTCAGAGGAATCCCCGGAATTGTTAGATGTTGGACGGAACATTCTTCGTGGCAATTCTTGTTACAAGTTTAGGAGAGATGTCTGTAGGAAGCCGAGGCCCATTCTGACCGTCGATTATGAGGCTAGGCTATTTGAGCAAGTTAAGGAAATGAAGACCGACTTTGCTTTATGGAACACTAAGATTCCTCAGGCTTGTCCGCGCTATTGGTCCTATGCGACTGTCCGTCGGTGAATTTATCAGCAAGGCAGATGGCACACTCATCCATAATAAGTCGAGAAGGTTAGAGCGCTGGGCGGAACATTGAGAGTCAGTTTAGCTGACCTCCCGGTCTTGCTGTGTGAGCATCACGAACTTGCGATGTAGTACCACGATCAGTAGATCTAAGACCATCCATAAAAACTGAGGTCCCCTTCTGCTTTTCGGCCCTCAGACGCAATAGCTTAGACGGTCTCATGCAGGTATTTTTCAAAGAAACTGGAAAGTCGTTTGTAAGGGCCTTAACTCAGTTGTTTCAACTTGTTTAGCTGGGATCACTCGGTAGTAGTTCCCGCATTGAAGAAGAGTGTCCAGGGCTCTTGCGAAAAACATAGGGGAATTAGCTTGACCCCAACCGTTTCTTAGATTATGGTGTTCGTCACACTTCTTCGACTCGTTATGACTTTGGGTGAGGGCAGATATTAGGGAGGACCAGGCAAGGTTTCCTTCTAGATGAGGATATGTTAATCAAACTTTCACTCTCCACCAAATTCCGAATCAACACTCACAAGATGCCGACGTAGACCTCCTGCCTAGTGGAAGGCTGACTGATCTTGATTATACCGACGAGAGGGTGTTGCTGTTTGACAATTTCCAAACGGCACAAACAGTGGTCAAAGCTACTTTGCGTGCTGCTGAGTACTTCGGAATGCGTTTTGCGTCCTCAGAATGGAAAATGCTTTCGCAAGACTACTGTAATCACGTGAATTTGATGTTGGATAATGAAGTTGTGGAGGTTGTCGGCCGGTTTGTGTATGTGGGAAGCTGCATCAGCGACAATAGAGACGTGTATCTCTATGGCCATGGCGATATTCGCTGGTCTAAGACATATATGAAGACTGAGTGATATCTCCCTGAGGCCTAAGGGTCGCGTATATAACCCAACTATGAAGGCTATATTACTTTACGGCTGTGAAACCTGACAGTTCGGGGTTGAGGACTTGAACCATCAACCGGTATTTAGCCATCGATGTCTGCGTTCGGTCGTTCTCATCAGGTGGCACAAGCCAGTAAGCAACGAATAGGTTTGGAAGTAGGTATTTTTGTGGTGGTTGTCAAACGAGTTATTTTGCTCATTCCTTACGTTTACACAGACTTAAATGGTTAGACCATGCACTAAGGATGCCATCTAATTGTCTGCTACATTGAGCACCCTTTGCCGACATTGTGGCTGACTGGTATAAGTTGTGAAGTGGAGAAATGATGACCTGGCGTAGGTAGAAGTCCACCGTAGGTCAGGTTCGTCTTTTTTGTCTGGGTCGTGGGCTCCTCGTAGTTGGTGGCTAGAAACTTTAGGTGAGATGGCGGTTAATTGGATTTAATGGCGTGAATGTTGTCGTTGTTTGACCGAGTTGTGTGTGAAGTGAGTACACTGAATGACGCGGGGCAGTGAAAGCCGTAAAGAGGTTGTTTTGTTGATAACGCCTTACTTTCACCTACAGTTTGGTTGTTTGTTCGCCAGGTGTGGACACCTCGAATTCGTATGGTTGAATGTAGATGTGGCTATTTTTGGTGGTTAAGTCCCCTACTCTCGTCCCAGGGGCTTATTTTTTTGTCTTCATGATTATATGGCAGTTGATCAGTAGTGGGAACCGCGGATATATTGCTGTCTATAATGATGATGATATCGGGGCTCATTTGCACTGCATTTGAAAACTGGTACCTATAAGTTCCTTTTTTATTCACGAAAGTGTGATGTGTATTAGTTTCGTTCACCTTTGTTTCTCTGTTAGCACCTCACCCTCCAATGGAACCGTGCAATCAACTTCTTTTTTCTCCAAACACGTATATGATGAAGTCGGCTACTTGAATCTCTTACGTCATATATTTTGTAATGGTGTTGAGCGTATAGATCGAACTGGAACAGGCACTTGGGCCGTGTTTGGACCGCAACTCCGCTTCAGTCTTCGTGACAACGTGTTTCCGTTGTTAACCACAAAACAGGTGCGCCTCTTTTACACTTTCAGTTCACGCCATTCATTAGAGTGAACTCGGCATATAGTAGTTGTCTGGTTGAATTCTTTCTAGGTGTTTTTTCGTGGTATCGTGGAAGAATTGCTTTGGTTCATTCGAGGTTCCACAGACTCCAAGGAACTTGCAGCAAAGAAGGTGCACTTTTGGGATGCGAATGGGTCAAAAACTTTTTTAGACAGCCTGGGCTTCACGGAACGTGAAGAAGGTAAATGGGTTCGTCTTGTTTCATCAACTAGAAATGTTATTTTAAATTTTTGTGTCTACCGGTGGATCATTTGGAGATCACCGAGGTTGATGCTTTTGTTATAAAGTGATTCTGGGAGTTCTCAATATTGAGAACCCTTAATAGTTTTTAGTTGTTTCCTTGTCGTTATTCACCACTAATTGATGTTGATGTTTTTCTGGCGTCACGACGTACCAAAGTGTGTGTATATAACCAAATGAAATAATAAAAGATTACGTCTCGTAAGACGTAAACATTTCGTTTGCTTCTTTCAGTCACATTTTAGTATAACACGCTGTTAGCAGGAACGATCACGGTTGTAAATGTAATGTAACTCCCAACCTTCCTTTAATAAACAATAGTAATTAACTTGCAAGCTTGTTTTTGTCTTTTGCACTACAATATATCTTCCGTTGCTACATAAATCAGGGTAACGGCAATATTGAAACTGGAATGTTACTTCGTAGCTGTACGATCGTTGGAGGTGTGTATACTTATCCTCTGCGTTAATGGTCTATGCTGACCCCTCATCACCAGTTGAGTCGTTAACTCCGAGTGAATTGTTCTAAGAAAGCCCTATTTTCTGTTATCTCGTCTGTCTGATCTTTAGATTAGTGGCTGTAGACAAGATCCCCAACTCAGTCTTCTGCCGCAGCGTAACTGAGCACGAGGCTACAGAAGCTATCTTTATATTACTGATAAGTAGTTTGGCAGATTTGATAATTTATAAGAGATCCATTTGCGAAAAATCTGGATTTCCGCTAGATTCGAACTAGCGACAGAAACACCATGCTCAAACGCGACAAGCGCTCTACCAGCTAAGCTACGAAGCCACGCCGGAAGTTCAGAAATTTCCCATTTGGACCTGGTTACCCACCCAATCAACTGTGTCACATGGAATCCACCAAATGATCCAGCCGATTGACCGCCCAAGCAGGATTTCTCGATCAGTTCACGCTGGAATCCACCAACGCCACCGATGAGCATTGACATTAAATTACTAAATGTGAAATTTCTGAGCTTCCGGCGTGGCTTCGTAGCTCAGCTGGTAGAGCACTTGCCGCGTTTGGGCGTAGTGTTTCTGTCGCTAGTTCGAATCCAGCGGAAGTCCAGATTTTTCGCAAATGGATCTCTTCTAAGTTATCTTTATGTCGACAGTGACCTTGTTCCCCCAATGCCAGTTTCCAGTTGTGTTTTACCTGCTAGTTTCTCCGTTTATTCTCATACGTTCAAAAAGCCCTTTAATTAATAACACTTCTGGAATGAAGACAAGTAGTGAACATTAGCGGTTGCAGTGTTCGCGTTATCTGATCAGCAGGCTGCTCTGACGAGTACTCTAAAATCTGAAATTTGAAGAACGTTGTATTTCTAGCATGCGGGTTTATTGCAGCACCAAAAGCGTAACGGTACTTCAGTGCTTCAAAACGAAATTTTCAGTCATAATACTCGGATTTCAAATACCTGAAATCCCCTACTCAAAACAGTAAAAAGGAAAATCCTGAGAAACGAATTTATTTCCTTTGTGATTTAAAATCAGCGGTTAGGATTTGCCTACTGTACCAGGATTTGTGATTCGGTCAACGAAAGGCGACATGGCTACTCTCGGTCAAAATACTTCTTCACAGCTTCGGCACCGAAGATGAATCTTTAGGTCACGTTGAAGTGGGAATCGCGTTAAGTTTGACAGTAGGATAATACTTGCTCTGGTAAATCCCACCGAGGAGCCACCTACTTACTGTCGGAATTATTGCATGGATTTGGATGTGCGGACGCAATTTTGGGATAGAATGTTTATTCAAAATTGCTGTACACCTGACTGGTCATTATTTTGCTTAGTCCGTAGTTTCGTCTGATCAGAATTATTGCGGTTTATGTAGGTGTTTAGTGTCTAGACGGGTCACTCTGTGTAATGGCAAAGGACTCATCAACGTTTGTCAGTCTTCAGGCCAAACTGACTCTTTCGTATGTAGTTCAGTAGTTACCAAGAGTGTGTTGTCTGTTGCGGTTGTCCGCCTTCTATAGCAAGCAAAACACCTAGACATTCTTGTGCAACATGCACCTTCGTTTATAAGTAGCACAGCACGAATCGTACGCTCGGGAACTAAGGAGCAGGCCAGAACGCCAGGAAGTGAAGGGACCAGAAACGACTATTGGGGACGTATATATGCACTATGCATGTGTCATTACAGAGAATGGCGATGTACTACTGCTAACGGATGTGGACACAGGTCAGTCATGAAAAATAGCGTTCGCGTTCTTTTATTCCGTATTTTCACATACTCCGTAGTAGATTTCGTGCAATAAACAACTTCCCAGGCCAAGCGTTTTTTACGGTCATAACATCATTGCACCGGCAGGCGATTTAAATACCCAGCTGTATCGTCCTGTTATTAAAAGGAAGTTGCTGAGTAGTACATTTGATGTCCGAACACAACGCACTGACAGCAGTGAGAAGCGTTGTGACTATATGAATCCCACGATATTTTGACCACCTCTCAAAGCAAGATGCTTCGCGTCACCTAGGGATTACCCCACGCTGCTTAGCAGCGGCATAGATCGGCCATACTGCAGTAGGTTATAGGGGACGTCACTTTTACTAATGACTAATATATTTTGGAGTATTCACCTGGGCCTAGAACATGACCGCCGTTAAGGGCTCGTTTTGTTCTCTCGATTTTTAAATGCTGCTCCACATAATACTTACATTCGAATTATCAAGCTGTAAAAGACGCTTACCAAACAGTACTAACAACCAAGTTATCCAGTTCAAGTTGGGCTAGAGAACTTGGCGAGCACTAGAAGAGAAAATCATTACGCCTGCCTCAACTATATTTGAAGGAGTACGTTCCGGAGAAACTACACAGTTGCGTTAGAAGTGGATTTCTACATATGATGACGTGCCACTCGATCCTTCCTGGCTCCGCATACCATAACGGTCAGTGAAAACTGAGCTCGAGCTGACTGGAAACTTTAAGGTGGCGAACACCACGAATGATCAAAAAGGATGGAACTAGTATTTTTGTATGAAATTAGCGAAATGGCATTCCTTCCGATTATTCGTTGCGTGTAGAGATTATATCTTCAAAGAACGATTCGCTTATCATCAGCTATTCACGCCCGCATGGTTTATAAACTGAACGGCTGAGGATCAGTTCATCTGTCCCGAACAAGATTGTCTAATCATGGGGTTCGTTTCCTTTCAGTTCATTAGAAAATCCGGTTGAGATTTGTGTTTACACGAACACTGCCAAGAGTCCTTTCTTTCCACTGATTTCGTGATGCTAGTGAATTCTTTGAACATCTTTGCGAACACGGAATCCGCATCTTTTGGTTAACATACTTAACCTAAAAGTTTTCTGTTACTAATTCGAATTTATTTTGAGGCATTATGATCTTGAATTCCACTGACTTCGAGGGGTGGGACAGTGTGGCTTGAGGATTTTACATACTGGCGCTATTTAACTTTTTGTGCTCCTTTCCTTAACGGTTATATAATTGTGTGCGTTCTCATTTTGTGCAGTTTATTAGCACAAGCACACCCAAAAGTTGTTCTCAGTTTTGCAACAGTTTCGTGGTGAGCAGATCTCATAAAGTTGACGGCCTTACTGTTTTCCAAACTGTCGAGTTAGCCTTGACTGAGTGTAATTGTTGGTTTATTGTTTCTGAACAATATGATGAATGCGCGTACGGCATCCTCTACAATCCAACCTAACAGATACAGTTTACTATAAAATCTACATAGATGCCCACAGGCTTCTGATCTAAAGCTTCTGGCAGCACACATGTGCATGTATACGTAAAAACCCTCTTTGCAGTTGAGTACTACAGTTCGTTCGGGTACGCGCGTTCTCGTGCGAACACCACGGACTATTGTTTTATCGAACGAATCTGAGGCTCACAACACCATTTTTTTGTAAGTGAACACTACTGAGGAAGAACGATTAATTCAAAGTTGTCGCCGGTGGAAGTTGGAGAATATCTTTTGTGTATGTTTACCTACTCGGACACTTACAGTTGGCGTCCTTGTCACAACTAATGTGTCTAGAGAAAGTACGAAAACGTTACAATAAATGAGACAGTCAATGAGTAAAAAAAAGTTTGCACAACTCAGCGAACTGTAACACTAGCGCTATTGACTGCGATTTTTGTGACAGTCGATTCCGCTGCTGGTCAAAAGTGATCTGTTTCTTGAATCGTACCCGTGAATTTGGAAGCGTCCGGCTAAAGCAAGCTTTGACGTCAGTGCTTTCATCCTCCCGCCCCCAAAACTATGCACCGACCACCAGGCTGTCTCAATCTAACCCTGGACGTGCATACAGAACATGCAGTTAAGGTAGTCCATTCACCAAATCAGATTACTACTGGCGGTTCGGCGGTACAATGTGGCCTAAAACAACTTATTGCCGGACGCGACGTTCTCTTCCGTTCTACCTTCATTGTCTGCTTGTTTTGTAAGAGAATGAGACACTAATGTTGGCGAATAGTTGTTCGATATGTCATATGGGAGATGTTGATGATGTACAACGTTAACGAGATCATGTGTGACGATGAAACAATGGGGCCACTTTCGCTCAGGTAGAATGCGACAATAAAATGAAAGACTTGATATTAAAAGTCTCGTTTTGGTTACTTGTTGACGAAAGCCAAAGGCGAGAGTTAAACAAATGGCGTAAATCGAACATCACCTATATTTGACCGTAGCTTTCTCGTTCCTTTTATTAAAAGAACCGTTGGGTCCAAGTGTCGCTGTTGCCAGAGCTCATCCATAGTGCGTAATTTTGCCGCGATCGGGTTTTGAACTCCGGTCCACATTTTTATGAAGTATGCTTGTTGATCACTGCGGCGTTCACTTCACGTTCGAAACGACCGAATTACCGTGTCTGGATGCCTAGTCACATTCGCCTGTGAGTAGTGTCTAAATTTCTCAAGTATATCTTGCGAAAACGAAATAATTCCTGTTGAATGTGCTCGATAACCTTAAGATTGGAACTTCGCAATCAAGCGGATGTTACAGAATTCATCAATATTCCTGCGCGTAAGGTCCGTCTGATTGTGAAAGTTAAGTGACCAATGTTCAAGTTACATTTTCGACTACTTGTCTGCAATAAGAACTACATGGTATGTTAACTTGATGGTTTTTCATGCAGTCAGATCTTCCTTTCACCTGCCAAAGTCTATTCAGCTCATATCCTGTTACTGTAAGTCTTTTTCTATACTCCTCAAGCTTGATGGCCCTTTTTCTATACGTTTAACAGGCGACCTTGGACCGGTTTACGGATTTCAGTGGCGTCACAGTGGGGCAGACTATGTTGACTGTAAAACTGATTACACTGACCAAGGTGTTGATCAGCTTGCCGAAGTAATCCGACTGATCCGTGAAAGACCGTGGGATCGTCGTATGTTGATCGTCGCGTGGAATGTCAAAGGTACGTTTGACGGAATCTGAATTGTGACTGGTAATCTGCTGCACAGGGCCTGCCAATACATGTGCAGATGGCATGACCTGGGTCGCTGCTGGTCAAGTTTTAGACGTGTATAATTGTTATCGCAGTAAATCGGTCACATGTATCAACGACCATCATCTTCTACATGATCATACCAGTTCTGATATTTTAACTAGTCATTGTCATCGTGATATATATGTCAATACCATTTGTGTTCTGTTCTTATATGTTATCGATTTCAAAATAGTTTCCGGACGATATCTTGTGTATATTTAACATGCGCCACAATAAATGGAAAGACCAAATTGCTGGTCATGTAAGGTAAAATGAAGAGAATGGTATGAAGAGAAAAGCAAAAAACATTATACTGGGGCTTACAAGCGCCAGACTCCCGTTCTTCACTATGTCAGGCAACGTTCCAGACCAGAGGTGTTCATTGTCCTTCAGATCCCGGCCAGCAGGCCAGGTTTACCATACTGAAGCAAGCTTCAGCGTGAGTGCCTTCATATCCCGAACTCAAGTCATGCGCTGATTACCAAGCTGCGGCTCCCAGCCTAACCCACTACTCACAAACAAGACACAATATGGTAGGCGTTAGGTTGGCATTCATAGAATATGACCAAGCCACCGAATTCTTTGAGATGAGATCAATATGTCTAAGGATCGATAGTTTATCCGTTCCGCAGACACATCGGCGAACGTCATCAATGCTGATTTGGTGTTTCCACTGCACGCTGCTAATGTTCCATAGACATCGATATTCGAAAACGGACATTCTGTGAATGAGCCAGGTTTCGCAGTCGTGTGGCAAAACTGCTCAAACAGTGGCGTTATTCACCTGGATATTCACAGAAAGGCAGATCATGCTAACGCCACAGATAGTGTGAGTAGACAGAAGCAATCCGAACATTGGCTTTACCATCCCACCGGATATTTTACACACAGTTGGAGTTCTCGATTGCCCCCTACATTTCATCATCAAAAATAACAGCAGGCGCAGAGTTCTGCCAATCTTATAACAGCACCTTACTGTTAAAACATGCAAAGGCCATACCCAGTTGACGTTCTGAGCTCTCTGTGCACCCGACTAGATCAGATCAGTGTCATCTACATTCTATATGTCTCATAACCGAGGGCCTGGAAGCATTTCCACACCGGTATGTCCACTGTCTCTCAGACCTCACGAGGATCTCGTTAGCTATCGTATCGCCTTCATTTTGTCAATGGTTTAGACTGCCATCAGTCACAACTCTCAGATTGCATGATAGCAACACTAATCCATTAAATTGTTGATAATCTTTTTCAACCTCAGCTGTTTCAGGTGGTCGTGATTGGGACTATAATAGCATTATGAAGACGCTTAGTTGATAAAGCAATCGTTTGTTGTTCACGGCGAAATAAATGCGATATTGACAGAATCGGGGCTTTTGACGAACCTCGTAGATATTGCCTCTCAAAGACGGAAAGCAGGAAAGAACAGATTGAGTTCTTCCTCAGCCGTGGATGCGTTCACCAAGCGTTAAAACTCTGAAGCCGTGAGCGCTAAATAACGCCAGTTGTCTGCAAGGTGTTCAACTCTGTTCCTACAGTTGTTCTGTGTGCTGGTGATGTTTACGTTCGTAGGTATTTTCATCTTAGTCATAGTTTAAACGGAAATGTCGAAGTAAATATACGCTGCTGGTACCTTTCCTGATCACTAGCGATGCTATAGGACGCTGTTTTTAGTTACTCTTTAACAAACCATTAGGTGATGTTCTAGAAACTTTACTGGGGATTGGGGGGTGAATTTTCCCTTTCATTTTAGACCATAGACTTCGCGATTCGAATTGTGCTCTGATGTTGCTCTGGTTACTGACGGGTAGCTCATGCCAGTTTAACAATATTGGCAAGGCTCATTCACCCAGTTTTTAGGTTGTATACACTTAAATGGTTCGATCAGGTCAGTCGCCTGTTTTCCATATTCTCTACCTTTTGCCAGCTGACCTGTGGTGCAAGGTGGACCAATGAGGTTATCAGTAGGCTATGTGCGTAGGCAGTACGCGCCGGTCTCAGGCTTAGACTTCCTCGACTTATACAACTGTTACGATAGTTGACCCCTATGTCGGTGAATTTGCATGAACGTTATCGTTGCTTGGTTGAGCTGTTTGTGAAATGAAGACGATAAACGAAACGGATCAACTTTAGGCGCACGAATGCTGTCTTGTGGGCACCACCCTTCTCTCATTTGTGGCTTGATAGTATGTTTGCAAGCCTAGGGTAGCTTGATGTTGCTTCAGTCTTCATGAATTAAATTTAATCCCCACTCTTTTATTCTCCAACTAAGACCGTTCTACCTTTTTCATCCTTCATCATCAGCAACCGAGGCTTTTATCTACGGTTACTGTTGGTGGTGGTGAAATTGGCAAGTAGAATCTACCCTAGTACTTGACAGTTGCTGTTGTGCAAAATTACTGGTTTATGTTGGACTTACCATCTGAGTAACGCGATTATCATATGACGGATGCAGTGTGACGCACAAACTAATTTTCGATGTTTCATCATCAGGCCAAGTACGTAACGTTTATATACAACATTGTAGTTAGGGCGAAAGGAACAAAACAAGCAATGAATCCAAATAAGGTCAACCATGTCACAGATACAAATGAGCACAACGTTTTGATACAGTTGCCTTACAACTATGACACCACTGGGGCCATGGCAGTTTGCTCGTTCATGGTTTAGGTGATGGGCCAAAGCAGTTGGAAGATCTGAACTAAACGTTTTTGAGAACAAGGGGGGTATATTTATTCAGTTGAATTGTGGTAATTTCAGCCGTGGCAGGAATTCGGTATCTCATAGCTTTCGGTAAACTTCTCTTGACTCGGTGCATCGGACAAAAGAGGTTAGCTTGTTTGATGTCATGTTAAGAATTTACAAGGTGTGCCACAATCGTACTATTAACTGCCAAGGGAAACTCAATAGTGATTCAGGCTGGATAATATCAAGGAAGCGTTCACATAGGTATGTGGTTGTGCGATCTATCTAACTCGTTCCACTGGAACAAGTGGATGAATACTACACAGAGAGAAACAGCAAAAATAGGCATTTCACCTTATCAGTAAACACAATACAGTAAACACAATACTAGTATAGAGTTAAGAAAACTGCGTAGTTTGGCAACGTACAGGATTCTGCTGAAAAACGCTACTGAGTCTTCTTGTGATTGGTTTGGCAACCATATCGCCTTACAGATAGCGACGCTGTGTACTTATTATTACGCTGTATGACCTCGTCTGTAAACCGTTCGGTGTATGCAGGAAAAACAATTCATTTGAAATCGTATCCTGTTTACGTACCCTCACATCTTAATCGGCCAAGCGCATTATAAGATTTCTTCTTTCGATCAGTGGAAGGAAGCTGCTGAAATGGATATACTGACTATTCCAAGTTTCCTATGGAATTCATGCTAAACAGCTCCATTTATACGACGAGGAATATGTACATCCAGGCAGAATAATTTAGTGTCAAGCTCAGACTCTATGGGCTCAGTAGAAAACAGCTAAGATATCTATTGGATTAGCGTGACTGCCAGTCACACACAGGATATAATCCATAGCTGCTCTCGGCTGGTCATTTTGAATCTTTGTCATGAAGATGCCCACAGCCAGTGATCCCGGTGGAGATGTTGTCGCCAGAGCATCCGTTTGTCGTGAAATTTCTTCAGTGAATTTAGACTGTACATCGTGGATACAAAAGTACCGTAGTTGTTTCAACTCCGTTAGGGGTATACGGATATTTAGGTTAACGACCACAACACGCACGTAAATAATCTATTGTATTTTTTATTGGGGCATTTGTAACTAGAGACGATACGTCAGCAGAGAGCATTCTCTGATGAATTGAATTAAGTCCATTGATTGTATTATCGAATTTAAAGGAATTTCACAGGCAATGCTTTGACGCCTGTCTGACAGGTTCGAGTAGGCGCGATAACCGTTTTGCTACCGAGTGGTGGGTTGAGTTACACAGGTCTAGAATAGACCGAAGAGGTATACCCAGTTTGTGAGCTTTTGGTAGATCAGTGCTTTTGACTACCTAGAAGGTTTTCAACCTAGGCTAGTCATAGGCTAATCATAGTCGTATGCACGTTTTAGCATCTAACGCGATCTCTCGTCACCCGAATTCTTTGTTTCATGAGTGTTTGCTGTGCTATTTCATCGCCTAACTCGTAGAGCCTTGTTTGTAAAACTTGAGATTGACAGGAAAAGACGATGTCAAAGCCTTATGGCTTGTTTTTATCAAATCAACGCGTCCTTTCTACTGGGAACTGTAGGACCCATAAGACTTAAACTAGTATGTTGCTTATTGAAGCTTGACCTGAGAATCTCTGAGATGCACTCATTTGTTTCTTCTTTTTTTCTCCATCAAATTTATTTCATGCTACGTGGTATTTTGATCAAATATGTACTGAACCATGTGTTATGTGTATTCGTTTATATAATTTTTGTCATTAATAACTCGTCCGCGCTTCTTATTTGTCCGCAGATCTTAAACTGATGGCACTCCCTCCGTGTCATTGTCTGGTTCAATTTTTTGTGGCCAACGGTGAATTATCTTGTCAGTTGTACCAGCGTTCGGCGGATATGGTAGGTTATGACTTATTTCCATCTTTAAAGTTTGAGCGTTTATGGCCTTTCCTCTCCAATATATCCGTATTAATGTTTAGTCTTCTGTGATGAACAAAGCCATGCGTTACTGACTTGTCTCAGACTATTATCCAAACTAGCGTTGGCTTATTTTTTGATGTAGGTATCTTGTTCTAGGCGACAAGAATGACTGGATTGATAATCTCTTTGACCCTTTCCTTCGTGTATCTTACTGTCAAACTTTCTCACTATCTACCTCTTTCCTCGTACTCCCTACACTTTGATGCTATGTGCTGTTGGTTTTTAGGTGCTTCTCATTCTACTTCATTACGACCGGTTTTGTGAACGTATTATTTTTAATTTCTCGCTGACACGTTTTCCAATTTCCACACAGCAAAACAACCTGTTAGATTCTAGTCGTCATCATTGTCTGTGAAGAGAAGTAGTATGGTTGTGGTTGAATCGGTTACATCGGCGATTGATGAAAGGGCGGCTGTTATCTGAATTAGTTACACGGACAGCGTGCTTTGCAGATTCGGGTGAGAATGAACGAGCGTGTGTGTTGATCGTTGGCTAATTTCTTTCAATTAAGCTATAGCTAGAACAGTCAGTTTAAGCATTAGAAACACACAACCTTCCCCGTTAATGAGACCTGGCTCCCTATGCGCTGAAATGCATTAATTGGTGGGCGAAAATACATAAATTCGTATATATGTAGCATAACAAAAACCCATTTGACGTTGATATACGCACATAGGGTGCGGATATCTTACAGTTTAGTTGAAGACATCTACGTTAAAATCATATATTGAAAAATAATAACCAATCGTTAGTTTGGGTGGTTATGTGTGAAACGAGAGTGGTTGGGTGTGAGGAAATAGTGAGGTTAACTGAATGAGCGTTCGGCGTCAACACTGATAATGGGAACATAATTTTAGCAACTTGTCACATACAAAGAAATGTTACATGGCATGTGAGAGGAATTTGTGGCCCAAGATTTTGATAAGGACACTGTTCACTGAACAAGTCATTCATTCTTACTGGGGAAAACACTGTAACATAGTCACCTTATTCTGGAAAATGTTTCAAGACACCACAACTTTGACGGAACGAGTTAGTAGCGTTTCTTACTTTTTCAGTCACACGGTAACGTCTACCGATTGTTTGGATTGTGCACGAGCCACAAACAAGCTGGTCCTACAACAGAAGGCCGTTGCAAAACAGTTCTTGCTTGTTGCTTCTTCATAAGGTTGTAAGTTCGCATTTTAAAATTAATCGTTTTTAATGTTTCCCATAAGAGCTCCCAACCTCAGTTCATTTGTCCCTCCGAGTAATAATTGGAGATAATGGCAGCTTACTGAGGGACGCTGGTACCTACATCATCGGTGTGTGAAATTCAATGAGTTTTGCATCACAGTTGATAGCATGCGCCACAGAATACTTTTGAGTTACAGCATCGCCAAACCAATTTTTGCTTTAGTCAAATAAGGAGCGGCATGTGTTTGTAGCAAACAGTTGCGATCATAGATGGTGGGGGTTCACAGTAACATGAAGGCATTGGTGATGCATCCTGAAATAATGGACGAGCCGGTCAAATGAAAAATGATGTAATCGAGAGGTACGAAGATGAACTTATCACAAGAAAGGTACCATTGAGCACATCACAAAGATGCGTATTTATTTTATCGGTTGTCTCATCGACAACCATTTGTACATTTCTGTCGGCGATGGTGCCTCAACTACATGCTATTCTTTGGTACATGATGGAGACCCATTTCTTATTTGGGACTGTCGTGGATTTGGCTGTTTTTAAAAATGAACATCCTTGAACATTTCATTGTGAAACTTCCACTTCTGTCACTTAAGTTGTTACCGTCAATCGTTTTTTGTCCATTATTACAGATATGAAAATCATGTTGACATAACTCCAAGTTTATTTTCGTTAACTATGCTTTCAGATTTTTGTCGTGTGCCCATCACCTTACAAGTGTCGAACCACTTGAAATTTCCTTCTAACAACTGCAGGCACTGCAGTGAGGAGCGTTTTTACTGATGATGAACATGCCTACGTCACGTTGTTTGGCGGAATTCCTAAAGCGTTAAACAAAAACCAGTTTATATTTCAGTCTGTCGAATTAACGAGCAGGTTGTGGTTTAGGAGATAAATGGCTAGGTTTCCAGGTCCGTTTACCAAGATGCCACTACTTATTTGAGTCTGCTTACTCCCTGCTTGTACGTCTATCTCCAAGTAAAACTTCTGTCATTGTAATTTAATGCTGCTTTTTTATATGCCTTGCAAACTTTAATGCAAACATCCTTATAATTCTTTTGTTAAGTCATCCCAGGTTATAACGAGAGATGTTATGGGTTGCTCAATGTTTCGATCCTCTGCGAGCGCTTATTGAGCGATTTGACCGAAAAAAAATGTCAGCGTACGAGCCTCATGGGGATCATCCATCAAATGGCTCGTGTTGATATGACAGACAGATGCGTCTGTGGATCATTTGAGGTCACAACTTGTTGGTCAGGATCCACCTAGGGCCGCACATGTTATTACTTGTGTGCACGCATGTGGATAGTTTTTGGGTCTGCTCAGTGCGGTGGACTTCAGGACTACAGTGAGCCTTTCTGGCATAGTGTCATTGTTGTTCACTCAATAGATCATGCTAAACAACCGATAGTTCAAAATCGCCTGTGATGTTTGTTGTTAACGGATCTTCCGTCAGTAGTCGTGGCTGTGACAGCCACTTCTTAATACTTTCAAATAATCAAAGTCAACTGAATGTTAGTTGGCGCTTTCAACATTGATTATGTCATGTTCTAACTGTCAGAGTTGTTATCCTCTGGAAGCCTCTTACTACACGTTACATGTTTTTTGGTGCATACTTCCAGTTGGCTTGCAATCCGCCTAGTATGAGAGGCGTGACGCTCTTTGCACCTAATTTAATTTGCGGATGCTGGCCGCTCTAGAATAAATCCTGTCTTTCAAGTGAACTGGCATGTTCTGTGCCGTATCGATGGCCTTAGGAACCGCCATAATGTTGAATCGAATGAATATGTCCCCAGTCGATAGCCAACTCTTGGGCGAAGTGGTTCAGGTTATCTTTTGAAGTGGATGTAAAATCTTGTTACAATACTGGTTGGCTTTCACTGTTGATTTGACAATTTTATACTCTTCCGATAACTCATCAGCAGGTTGGGAAGTAGGCTGAGTGCAGCTGCCTTCTAAGTGTTTAAGATGTGTCATAAACTAGGGGAAAGGTACCGATTGGAATGGGTACCCTTTCTGTGCACTGCCATATCCAGTTTACTATCGTCTCTGTATTCTGCACTCCGAAACATCCAATTCTTGGGCCATCGTTTGATGTGAGTGAAAGACGTTGTGCATTTCCTAAAGTTATCAGCGGTTTTTATGTTTATCACCGCTATTGTACAATCGACGCGCCCTAAATAAATTATGCGTGGATCAAGAAAGCTGTCTCTCTTGTTTTGCATGAACGAGTTTACAACGATGGACGAGATGAACGAGCCCTTTACGAGTGGAACACTCCTTTTCCTACAAAGAAGACAGACATTAAGCGAGCTCCTGCAGCTTTGATAATGTGATCAAGCGGTAAATCGTTTGTTTCAGCTAGACTGGTATTTGCTTCAGAAGGTTGATGATTAACATTCAGACTTCCTTTTACGGGAATCCAGGTGAAGAGCAAAATGAGGTGAAAGTTGATCAGATGTTCACTTGAACTGAAACTAAGTTTCTTCAGTTTAGTAGCCAAATAAGTAGAATCTCAGATGAGATAATCTGTTCGCTTCTCAATGGGGTTAAGAATACGGGGCAAAAATCAGGTCACAGCCAGGTTGCAGTTCCTGCATAGCCAACGATTGGCCGTATTGGTATCCCAGATGTGTTTCTATACACCCATAGCACCTTGAAGCTTATGTTGTTTTTGATATAGGGTGGAACAAACTGGATTACCCGGGCTTTCGGAGCAAATTTGACTTTTAGGTTATCGATCTATTCAGAGTGAGGTGCTATTTACTCACAATGTACGGAATTTCCGAAGTGTTTTTTTTTTTGCTATCGTAATCCGCCTTTTTTCAGAATAACCATTCGATTTTAGTTGTTTATCTTCATGTGACCACTTGGTTCATCAGACCGCAGCGTTCTGTGTATATCTCGTACACTGAAACTCGGGTCACGTACCTGAGTTTCTAGGTATTTAATGATAGAAATCTGTACTCGGGCTCCGATCGCATCGTCATTTGGTAGATTTTGAAATTGTTTCTTAAAAATCCGAATCATTTCCAGTACTTTCTGATGTCGGGGGTTAACATTAAAATTCAAACCTTTGTTCAAGAGTTTACTTTCAGTTTATAGGAGTACGCGATCCGACAAGTTTACGGTCGATTGAATCGCTGAAACTCTTTTTCCGAATGTTGAATGTTGTCTCTTTGCTTAATCAACGATAGGTGGTTGTCAAGATTTGTATGCTGTCTTTGTTCTTCACTGTGGTTCTGTGAGAGCGACCGTTATCTTACAATCCCATAAATCATGAAATGTGCCAAATGATAACAATGACTCCAACTAGACGTCCGATTGTTAGGTGTCTCCACGATTCTCTATCGTTGAAACACTGTGCTTATGGATTCGTTGCCGGAACAATATATGCTCAGCTACTCGGACAGTATATTTGGACCTATTAGACCAGTCTGGTGGATTGACTCGTAATATATTTGCGATGAAGTTTGATTGAATGCTAGAAGGTTGAGCACATGACACACCGATCGCTTTGTTTCAAACCTTCAACGGTGTGCCATGTTATGAAACAAAAATTAATTCTACAGAACCGTAATTAGATCAAATGTGAAAGCATATATTACGTGTTGTGCTAGTGACCATTGTTCTGTGAATCTTTGGTTAAACCTCAGCGAGTTAACATCAAAAGAATATTATATTGTCAACATTTCGACCCTGTTGGAGAGACCTTTTTTGGTGGTTATCCTTGCAAGACAATGATTATGTGGTGTTGCTTGTTCTTGTGTGGTGGCAAGAATAGTGGAGGCTCAGCGACTTGTCAGGAACAGGTTTTCTCTCTTTATGCATTGTAGTTTCACTTCAAGGTTGCTCGGACATATTTTGCTCTTACCTACCTAATGCTGTGCACACCTATGTGCACTTTCTCAGTGCGTTTGAAATTGTCGATTGCTACCTTTGACGCAAGTTTGCTTTTCAATCTCAACTATTCGATTCAATTGTGGGATACATGTTAGACTCGTTGGACTGATCACACTGTAGCTGGATGATTGGCACTTGCTATGAACGCTTGCTCCTTGTAATTGAGGTAGGGTATAAGTTTCAGACTTCTCTTGTGATGTTCCAGCAGTCTTATTTGCCCATTTTTTCGGATTCCATACTAAGTATATACTCAACGCAATGTACTTTTCTAATATCTATTTTAGGGTCTTGGTGTGCCGTTCAATATTGCCAGCTACTCGTTGCTCACCTACATGATAGCGCATCTGACGGACTTGAAGCCAGGAGAGTTTGTTCACACCATGGGTGACGCTCACATCTATTCCAATCATCGGGAAGCTTTGAGCGAACAGGTGAGTGTGAAAAGCTTGCGAACAATTTACTGCACACAATCGTTGGCGCCTCCCGTTTCTACTCATACTCTTGATATCTCCCGAGTTCCTGATTAAAGTGGAAACTTCTGAGGAATAATTTTAGATAGCTGTTCTTGGAAGCATGTTCTGTGGTGATTTCTTACATGGCCAAGGTGATCACTCACTCAACACCTTAACGCCTGCTAACCTGAGCATGTTTATGTGTACATGGTTACCGGTTTATGGTATAAGGGCGCCTATGCACCGGATTCTTTACGTATGCCTTTTTCTCATCTAGATATCTGATTGGTTGGCTTCTTAACAAATTTTCTGTTTTCAACTTTGACTAGATTGAACGAATCCCACGTCCTTTCCCAAAACTGAACATTGTTCGTCAAGTAACGGACATCAATGATTTCAAGTACGAAGATTTTCAGTTGTCTGGATATAATCCATATCCGAAGTTAAAAATGCAGATGGCCGTATAAATTGATGACATCACCCATTGTTCTCTTTATCTCATCCCTACACTATTTTTTAAAAAATCCAATCGAACAGAGCATTACCGTTTTTATATTCTCTTATTACTGAATTGATAGAATAAAATTTTGATCGTCATCTTTAGTTTCATTACCCGTTTTATGATTAGAAGTTCTGTTTGACTACACCAAATCACATTACTCTAAATCGTTCCGGGTGTAGATTCCATTGCCTAGCGGTCTGCTGTCCTCATATGCTTGGACAGTCCTATTGTAGCGAAACGTCGTTCAGTGAAGCACGATCTCTATTGTCCAACTCAACGTTCCTACCTCACGCGCGCCCGCGTTTGAGCCGGAATTCGAGTCCACGACATAGCGGTGGTTTCGACTCACAAGTCGTATGCACTTCTGTCTGGTTTGTGTGTGTGGTTGACACTTTCTGTAGTGGATTTTTTACCTGTCATTCCTCGTCCGTTGGTCCGACTACGTTTACCTGTGGCTCGTCCGGTCGCCCGTGTTGTCTGCAATCCACTCGCTGTGGGCTTTGGACATATCTTACTACCGCGTTGAGGTATTCCACTGCGTGTTGGAATAATCGCGCCCCCGATTTGGTCATCCGTCACACTGTTTTCGAGAATACAACCACTACTCACTCGCTTATTTTTTTTTCCAGCTGTCCACCTTCCTGAAAGAGAATTACTGGTCTTAGACTTCTCTTTCATTAAAGCATTCATCCCAGCCTGTCGATTTGTGGCATTTGGAGCTAAATTACGATTGTGCTAGTCTTACGGCTGTCAAGTGAACGAAGATTCTGCACAGGCCACTATAATGAGCGCCATCGATTCGCTGAATCCCATAAGAGGTTTGTATAATGCTTGAGTGCTGCACTGCCACACGATGGTTATTACTCTCAATTTGTGCCTACTGATTGGCATTCATTAGTAGTCAGAATAATTCGTACCGTTTAAAGACGATCAGATTAAGGGTTGTTCTGCATGACGATGCAACCAATACGAACACCGATCCCACGTCGCTTCTGAACCACTGACACATTTTAAGTTGTATTTTTGCGAAGTGTGTAAAACAGTCATTATACTTTGGGATTACAGCTAACTGTTGTTTCCAATCAATGCGATGGTTTGATTTTTGTTCAGGCACTGTGTTCTGATATTCGGTCGTCTGGAGACCCCAGTCTGATTTCTCTACCAGCTTGGGTACATGTAACTTCGTCGCTGCGCAAATGTAATCACAGCTTCCACACTCGTAGATTCTTTAGCCTGTCCCTGTGAGAAAAAGGCTACCACAGATTAATGTTAAGGTGCTGTGGTTCGATCGTTTCTAATGTGAGGTGGTTGACACGGTTACTCACGGGCCCGTGTTGGAATCTTTGTCAGAGTGACGTACACAGCTGACGAGCTGTAGCAATTGCGAAGCTCAAGTCTGTCCTCTTTTTTGACATGAACCAACCAGAAAACCTGAATGCAAGATCCACTATCGGATATGAATGGTTTTAGCCTATATTAGCAAATTTCCATACCACTATTCAAGATTATTTAAAAGTGTTAGAGAAGCTGCCTTAACTGCTTATTTTCATGCGGAGCTCAGGGATGACAGCCCAGGCCGTTTTACCATCGAAATAGGTAACTTTTTGATTCAGGTGGAGTTTTACTGGGTGTACAGTTGTTTTCCACATCTACATGTACATCTGGTTACGTGCCAGATCTCTCAGGAAACAGTTGCCTTCAGGAAAAACTAATTTCTTCCTTGCTTTCAAACGTTCCAGATCTCGTTATCGTGGAGACTTCATATCAAAAGGTCTTACATATACGAATCGGAAGAAGGATAGGCAGCCACTGGTTTGGCGCTGAAGGTGATCCACTATTTCCTACGGCATATTCGGTAGCCACAATCGTCATAAATCAATCAGTGGAAGTTTTGAGAAAAAAAATGAACACAGTCTAGATGTCGGACTAGCCTTGGTAGCCATACTGTTTGAGGAAGGTCCTTTTGAAGAGGTTCCAGCGGACGTGGCATATTTTACGTTTCCCAGTGAAGCTTCCTCCTTGATGCACGCACTTCTATCCTAAAACAACATACTAAAACGCTTTTGTGGCGTGCTGGTAGGACCGACTCATCCCAAAATTGGCAGCACTATTAGAGAATGAATCAGCGACATATACTGCAGATAGGACCTTTGGCTATGACACCTACTTTTCGTAGGTCCGTCTGGCTATCTCACTGCAGTGGTTACTTCAGCATACACTGGTCAAATAACTCAGTATTCGGGAACTTCCACGGCTAACTGTACTCAGGAAAGTGGTCTGTCGTTGATCAGAACAATCGCGAACTCATGCCGGTCGTTGAGACTCGTAGACACAGACCACGCCGTTAGTGACAGGACGGCCAATCGACAAAAATCACGCTAAGCGTTTCACACTTGTAAGCAGGTCAGTTTCTATTGTGCCTTAAGCGAACCGGGACAACCACATATGGGCGGCTACGGAATACAAGTATGGAGTGTACAGTGTATCATCGGTGATGGTACTTCATAAGAAACTACGTAGATTCCAGCATGTTTTTCCCCCACTATTTTAAACTCTACTTTTAAGCGATGGTTTAAGAACAAATGAATAAATGCATGCGCATTAAGTATCATTACACGTCTTGTCATTCCTTGGCATCCCTGTCTGCTCGTGTATCACCTGTGTCCCCAATTCATCATTCATGTTCAAACTTGAGCCCTGTTGTCCATTTTTCTATCAGCCGCGACCGAGTGAGACTTTTGTACATGCACTCGCGGAGTATCTTCACCGTCTCTAATTGACTGATCCCACTTTCAACGTATATATATATATATATATATATATATATGCGTTGGAAGTGGGATCAGCCATTCAGAGACGGTGCAGATAGAAGACACTTATACTGGAGCACACCGCTGTGGATGTCACTGGTTAACACCTTGAAATATTCTGCCACTTCATGCTGTACGTATGCCTTCTTTAGGTCCGACATGACAAGTCACGTGCCACTGTTGATATTCGTGAATGGATCATTGGGCAGGGAGACAGTACTGATGCGTACTCAAGGCCATATTGAGATCTGTAGGGGAGTCGGCACAGACGTTCAGTCTTCACAAAAATAATGGGTGCAGCTCAAGTTGAATAGTTCAGCGATTTTAGGACACCAGATCTTCGACGAAGACCTAGCTCCTTACCTACGAGAGGCGGAATTGCATATGGTACTGAACACTTCTTCCGGAAACCCACTACTGCTTTCGACAGTGAGTGCGAGACAGCGCTTTTATTACCTCAGTATCCCGAGCCATCCTGTTGCCCCTGCGGCTGACGGACGTATTTGGAAGGTTCACTTAGTCAACGCAGCCAAGTCCCAGCACGTAGAGTTCTGACTGATCTGTGAGGTAGCAACTACCTGTGAAGTTGAAACCGTTGAAGGTTACCTAACAGGATGGTTCAGTAGATAATTTCAAGTTGCAGCCTGAGGCGTTGCGAGCCTCATCGATGGTTACCTTTACGGCAGGTCGGTACGTCTGATTCCATGTCCATCTCTACATCAGTGTGACGTCTGGGACGATATTAGATTGCATCCGAACAAGAGTGCCATTTAGAAGCACAGCAGTGTGCTTCCGTCTGAAAGCACAGTCGACCAAGAATGAAATGAATGTGAAGTTTGTTTAGTAGACAGTTTTCTGGAATTGCCAGTAACGTGACTGATACGGTGTGGTATCGGTTGATTGCACGGTGACACCTTGCACCTTAACGGGTTCATCTCTGGCACTTGTGTTTATGTAGCGGATACAAACGCACATTAAGCCAAACATCACATTATTAACATATTTGAGGCTTCGGAGTTTAGTCCTAGTCACTTGACCGCTATCCACCAGTGCGAAGATGACCACAACATGCCGATTTGATAATTGAGGACGTCGAAAGGCTTCGCGGACCGCCCACTTATGCTATCATCTTACAAGGTGGCCGAACTCTGGCACTCGGTATTGGTAGGTTGAGGTGTAATCTCACCTTTCTGTTTCCACCTAGTTCAGGATGCGAGTATGGGTATTTGTGTTTGTCAAGGTCGAAAATCACTTTTGAACTAGTCGGTCAAGGGCTGTAGCTTCAGTCTATCGCACTCTCGTTTGATGTTTCCAAAATAGTTGGCATCGGATGGTCTCTAAGTCAACTGAGAACACTCAAACCGGGTGTTGAACGCGGATGAGTGTTCACCGATTGGAGCGCATGATCTTATCATGAGCATTCTTTGGCGGAATGAAATTTGTACGGCTCTCGCACTTCAAAGGACCCGGTTTGCGCGATAGCATTCGAATCCGTGGGGTACTATCGGCTAGCTCTGTCTCATATACGTCCGCATGTTCTCAGTACCGGATTTCAAACTGGATCGTAGAAAATAAAACAAAATGGGATTGAGTTTTCTATATAGTCGATCATCGGGCGCATTTACGAACCGAACCCTTCAGTTTCTGAGTTACCGTCTCGATCAGTTACGGTTATGCCAACTTGAACTGAACCCGGTTTTGCTGGTGAATAGTCTTAAATCCTTCTAATGTTATCATCACAGGGGCTTCGAATTGCCAAATACAGCATAAGTGTCTTCATCAGTTTTTATATCCCAATCCTATTGAACACGATATCGCATAATTGGTGCGGACGAGTAATGCTAATAAAATCCTTTTGTGATTGGTCCCGAACTCCGACTTGCAAGAACTAATGAAAACACTGACAAATCAGAGCTTCGATGAGCTAAGTGTTGGTCACTAGACACTTTTCGAATTTCCATGAAAAACTTCTCTTTGCAGATAAAACTAAGACATTGGGACAGCATGAATACGCTACTGCATTTTTCAGTAACGGCTTAGAATGTTATAAATTTGGCTGTTGACTTGAGTTCCTAGGATCACGTTTACTTTCACAGTATGAATCTACTAAGCTACAAGAGCACATTTAAGATAGCTTTAAAACACTCAGCCCGATGTGACCTTTAGTGAACAATATGACGGATTATTTTGCAACTCAATTTTACTATGTTTTCAATATCCCATTGTGGTTATCAAACAGCTTATGTATCAATCACAGGTATTCGCATCTGTCCCATTCCCAACGACTTTTCAGTCAGCCCTGTTCGGAAAGAAACACTATACTCGAGTTTCGCTCTTGTTCTATTTCGCCAATAACGCACATGCTTGTAATGGCCGGGATCCGAACTCCGGCTATGTTTCCATGAGACCCGTGTCAAGCACTGCGTCATTGACATCAGACGAATGCGTGACTGTAGCTCTAATCCGGGCCTTGACGAGAATACGTACAATTGACGGGCTGTAACGAAAGCGAAACTCGAGTCTAGTGCTTCTTTTCGTAAAAGGCTGACTGGAAAGTCTCTGAATGCGAAGCTTGTGATTGAATGTGATTGATGTTTGAATTGATAGTAACGAATTCTCGAATACTCATCAGCAATGGTTTTTAAAATATGCCGACTGCTTATATCTATCTAATTAATATCTGACGAATAAAGTACTCATAGTATGAACCGTTAACAATGCAGGTCGAAAATCCGTGTCAAAGAACCGTAACATTTGGTGGTTCATACGGCTAGAAGTATGATAGCTGATGAGCGGTATTGTTTCAATTCGGCGAGTAGTGTTAAATCCCGACAGTACGAAAGAATGGAAGAAATACGGATAATTTCATAGGAGATCTTGTTGATCTTTTTCTGACATTTCCATATTCTTCTTAGTGCTGCACTATTCTGATTGGTCACATGCCTTGTTGCATCGCATGGAACTATGTGTAAATACTTGTGTGGTTGTGATAGTTTTCGTGTCGCTGGGCCATGCCAAACGTTGGACGATACGATCTGCTAATGGCATCAACACAAACATTATCAACAAAACTGGAATCGTTTACCCCATTATTCGTTCAATGTTGAACAGTGTCGAACGTCGATTTAATTACCGTAGCTGATCGTATATATCTTGAAGTGTAGTTCAAAAGGTTATCAACATCGGAACATGCAACTGTAGCGCATGTGATGTATCAGAAAGATGGTTCGCTTGGATTTTCACCTGACAAGTTTAGGAGATTGATCGGTACACATGAACATACAAATGCATTGGCAGTTTGGTGAGAGGTTTGGCCTGTCAGTCTTAGTGACTGAAAAGTTATCTGTCAGTTTATGATGAGGTTATCCAAATCATCACAAATCACATTTTGATACTGAAACTTCTGTCCAATTGAATCCGTTTACCTACTTTTGATTGTCAGCACAGCAGCTGCTTTGAAATCTGTTTACCAAACAAAGGATCTGGCTTAGCATCAACATGAACTCAGCCCCATCCTTATCTGCTCAGAGATATACCTCGATTTTGGGGATTATATTCAATC
The DNA here is from genome assembly GCA_013368495.1 of Paragonimus heterotremus. Taxonomy (NCBI): domain Eukaryota; kingdom Metazoa; phylum Platyhelminthes; class Trematoda; order Plagiorchiida; family Troglotrematidae; genus Paragonimus; species Paragonimus heterotremus. Next base: position 41,940 of record LUCH01003233.1, on the reverse strand, counting down.
ATGGAATATCCAATATACGTGTTTTAGTTTGTGGATGAAAGTGGTTCAGAAACCGCACACGCCTCTTTTTAGGTTTTGCTTAGCATCAACATGAACTCAGCCCCATCCTTATCTGCTCAGAGAAATACCTCGATTTTTGGGATTATATTCAACCATGGAATATCCAATATACGTGTTTTAGTTTGTGGATGAAAGTGGTTCAGAAACCGCACATGCCTCTTTTCAGGTTTTACTCTCGCACAAAAGCATGGACCGCATCAATGCACGGCATACCAACTGGTTAGTTTTCGACCTCAGATTGGGAGTCTTCCAAGCTTCTATTAAGAATGTCGAAAGCCTCGTCCACGCGAGTTCGTGGTTCATGGACCGTGGATAGATTTCTTAACTGATCACAACGGAAGTTGCGGAAATCTGTTCAGCTATCTACGGTGTCCCATTGATACAAATTTCAGGGGCTAGGCACATCATCTTCGACTCAGGGAAGCTGAGAAAAGCAGTATCATACCTTCGTTTATCTTCAGATCAGAATTGGTCCCCGCCATCGCAAACGTCGTGGTTTTTATCTGTAGGTCTTCACGGTGTGCAAATATTGCACTGTTATTTATAAACATTTGTTTCTGAATAGTTGAATGTTGCAGCGAACGACCATCCGTGCTTTACTCCATTAAAGATTTATCTTCCCAGTTCTGAATAATGACTATCATTATAGTGAAATGTAAGCTAAACCGAGTTGGGACTAAGACGCAACCGTGTTGTACATCACTGACAGTTTCGAACTCATCAGGGGTTGATCCACATGACTGTATATTCGTCTTCACATTTGTACGTTAACGAACTTGCCTGACCATCTGAACTTACCAAACATTGTCAACTCCGTTTCGCGTCTCACTGAGTCAAGTGCCTTGGTGAAGTCCATAAAGGAAGCACACAAACGTCGATAACAATCACGACACTTTTACAGATGCTAGAAAGCGGCAAACGTCACGTCAACAGTAGTGCGGCTCATCCGGAATTCACACTGCTCCTGAAGGATTTCCGCATTAACTCGACTGAGCAGTGTTCTTGCTAAGGACATTCCAGCAGACTAAGTCGCGGCTAACTCTGACTGGGCATGCCATCGAATAAAGACAGTTGAGTGCAGCTTTGAAATCTTCCTGGACTATTTCCTGTTCGTCGGTGGAGTGTGTTGTGAACCCGCGAAAGAATACGCTGGTTTGTTCTCAGTATAGTAATGCGCTTGGCAGAAATCGGATTCTCCTCCTCGTAATAACTAACACGGAAAATCTCGGTTACGAAAGTAACGCGACTGTCCCCGTAATTGCCCACAAGACAGACCAAAAACCAGGTGCAAAAAGCAGCTTTGTTCTGCTCCAAAAACAAAAATGTGTTCCAGACGGAGAAAAGTACTAGGTATTTATATGGTGCATGGCGACCTACAAACCTTCTCGAATCAGAAAATCGAGGGACAGTTACTGAAACTAATAGTTAAGGTCACTAAGCCACCAATGAGCCTAGTGGTATAAAGGTTGAACATGTAAAAAATTAGCGAAGGTTACCTCTCGACTGTTGTGGACAGTTCCGCTTATCCTGATTGGGTAACATCATTCTTCCGAGGAAGGAGGCAGTTTGGGACAGAAAAAAATGGACTCCCTAACAGAGCGGACCGATTGGAGTAGGGCACGTTTCACTGCGTGTCTTGCGTGCTTCAACAGTTTCTTTAGCAAGCCCCTGTCGCCCACAGCTTTTCCACTTTACGGTTGTTAACTATCTGGCAGAACTGGTACCATTTGCGAGATGAGAACAACTGTTTATTTGGTGATGCCTTTCGGCAGACACGCGATCGGTGGTAGCAAACTGACTCAGTATACTAACAAAATGTATGTACCGGGTCTCCACTATATCTTCCGGTTGTGTACACGAAACGTCACAATTGCCTCCGACTTGCGCTTTAGCAGACTGATTAAACCGGCCAAGAATCACCTTAAGTGAACTAAAGAACGCAGTCGGTATACTCATACGTCAGCCCAAGTTGCTTTATCTGATAGTCTTCCCAGATTTCATAGTGCCGTCCAGTGAATTGCCGATACGCTGTATGGAATGTCTTCTTGTCCTCATTGCTTAAGCTCACAATGAAAACACCCATTAATTCTTTTTTCGTATCAAACTCGAAATTTCTGTGTCGTTGTCGTCGAATCAATCCGATTGTACCAGACGTTGATACGCATCATTTCAGTGACCGTTGCCGCGATATGCCTCTTGGGGTATTGATGCACTCTGTCCTGGGTAGTGGATGTGGAAGCGTCACACAGAAAAGCAGCGACTGCATTTCAGAAAGTAGCCATCTCCTTTGAGTTCTCTACCTTTTGGTTTGCAATAAACGGACATTCAAACATGAACAGACAATTTGGTATTCACCTGATTATGTTCCATGCTACGTCCACTCTTTCGTACTACTCGCGCGGTAAATATCTTCACGAAACGTTGGGCTGTCGTGCGATCACGAAAATGGGCAAATGGTGTTTGCCGCTTTTTGTAGTCTACCGATATATCCCCCGCATCCATCTGAAATCACATGCTTGTTATAGACAACACATGAACAACACGCAGGTATAGCGAACGATCACCGTTCGTATTGACTACACCAATGTCGTGAGGTCCAAATACTCGCGGATAGGCTACTGAGTCGCTCCCAATCCGCTCTTTAAAGTCACCTAAACGGAAAAGTAGGTTACTCACCGACGTCGAACAAATAACTGGGAGCGGATCGTACAACTGATTTTTTTGTATGGTTAAGACATAAATACGATTTGATGGCTGACTCCATATGATTCATCTATCATCTAAAAACGGATACAGTCATCTTCTGAAAAACATAAACGGTGCTTCCGAACACCTTTTGCCGGATAACCTGTCCAATAGCAGTTGTGACTAGCAACGCTTTCTGGAACATACGTTAGTCTACAAGCCTCGTGTCACTGAAAGTTGTTGTATTCTTGTCGTTACGGTTCACTTCTATTGCGATTATTGCGGTGCAGTGTTTTAGCCGTCCGATGCTGAATCAGTCCATTAGCGTGCACACATTCCTCGTCCTGATTGACAGTATACTGTTGCAACGAGCATCTTTCAGGCTGGATTACTGGATCCCACACTAAGCCTCTGACCCAACAACCTGATTTGCCAGACATACGAGGATGGAAATGTCTTGGAGACTTCAACGTGAACTTTCGGCTCAAAAGACTGACTTGTGAGGCGACAGCAAGTAAAGTTTTCTTAAATTGCTATAAATAAGGCCAGCGACTCAAGTGCTTAGTTCACCCGATAGTGATGAGCTTACCTAGCCCGGAGATGCAATTAATAAGACATTGACTTCTGATTCCGATTACTGTTGCATAATGGGGGATGTGTTTATTGCAACATCCAGCTTCTGAGAATCAATACGAATTTTCAACTACTGAGGTATACTGCATTTTCTTACTGTACTGTATATTATGCCGACGGTCGCCATCCATCATTAGGCGACCAAAGTGATTTTTCTTTACTAAGATATATCTTCAAGGGATCGTGCGTCATCACCTAGGCACTTTTAGGAAGTTATCAGTATGTCATTTCATCTTATAGGTGTAACATTTTTTTTAATGGTTGCTCTCGTTTGATCTGTCTGTCATGGTTGAACCTGGTTGGGCCAAACTGCTATCCGAATCAACAGAGCACAGAAGCCCAACTAACACTCCAATTTGTTAACTGTTTCGCAACACTCGGTTACGATCAGCGCTCAGATTGCTCGACCACCTTGACAGAAAACAAGTTAATTGTCCTTTCAACCCGATCTATGACCCCACGATTAGGAACTCGCCATAAGCTGGAATAAAGCAGCGATGTTTCTATTATTGTATGATAGTAGATGATTTGAGTTGGTAAATGTATGTACTGCCTACGAGCTTACACAAAGTGAAACTCGAGTATAGTGTTCCTTTCCGAAATAGACCAGCCGAAATACTTGTAGGATTGCAAAACCTGTAATCGGTTGCAAGTGTTGTTCAACTTATGTCAGTCAAACTCTCTTACCACTTTTAAGTAGTTGTGGTTGTCGTCGCAGTCTCAGTCTTATCAGTTCGCCAGGTCGTGTTAATCTCGAACAAACTATTCCTGGAATTGCCTTGTATTTCCTTCCGAATGGAACCCATTCCTATTAAGATGTTGGTTGTTATACTTGAACCTTCACTACTTAGCCTTCTGACGTGTCACTTCTTTGCTTGTCGATGATACTGAGCTACCGTAAGTTCATGCGTACTACTTATCGATTCTAATAATCCGTTAGAGTAAGCGCTGACATATTACTAAAATGTCTCTGCGTAGGACATTTTACACATCCCTATTGACCGTTCCACAAATTCACTGAGTGGAAGTCACCTTTTCACGTTAATTTATACACTTACATTTGTTCGTTTGTTTTTAATCAACCGCCTGAAAGTATATTTCATCCTAGTGAAACAAACCGTGGTTGGTTTTAAATAGTTGCTTGGTACCGAGCTAACGAGCATACTGGATATAGTACATCATTATGCAGTGGCAACTTATGGCTTTTTGACGTTATAAGATTTCTTTGGAGTGACATTTTCACGCACCTTTATTTCCGACCAGTATTTGCCCTTATGTGTCGTAAATGACTATCTTAGAGGTCGTGCGCTTTTGGGTGTACAAAAGAGGTTCAATTAGCATTTTAGAAATGTATCCAGAAACAAATTTCCGGTGAAACAATAGGTGGCCCTTTGGCCTGTCCTACGTTAGCGGATGTGGTCCACGGGTTGATGGAAGGTCAAGTTTCCGGCTCTAATTGTACTATTGGTTTATACACGCGCTATACAAGTAATAATTTGAGGTTTACCAATAACTGACACCGTATCGTGTTTTTTTAATTCTTTTAAACTTATGATATTTCAATGTCTTTTATTAGGATCTGGCTGCTCTACTTCGTTCGACACATGTTTCTGATATAGTCGTACTGGCCAGAGATATGAACGCCCATTTGGGCCCCGTTGGGGAGGCCGAGTCACGGTTAGGTGAAAGATTTTGGTTGACATCACATCGCACGGATAATGACGGGCGGCCGTTACAACTGTGCGCTGAGTGTAAGTTGTTTCTAACCAGCACTAGTCTTAGGCATCATGAGCGTCATCGTTATAGTTAGCACCCTTCTTCTCATTCAACGTGCCTCGCAAACTTATCCTAGCTGCTTTCATAACAGATAGGGTAAATTTCTGATGTCTGAAAAGAGGACTGTGAAGTTGCCGTGCAGTATTTGGCAGATAACTCAGGAGATTATGAGTCGACGGGGAAGACTAGGATCCGGTAAACAAGGGTTGTCAGTCGAAATAATGACAGTAGTTCTGAGGAAGGCCATCCGTCGTGAATTTGTGAAATAGAAGTTTACTGAATTTTACAATGGTTGTCTTCTGCACTGACTGATAGCCAGCACAGATGCAAGATCGTGAGTGAAATTCTGTGGGTTTTTCGTACTTGTGACACATGATCAGTCAGGGTCAAGTGTATGGCAGAAACAACACTCTCTCCCCCAAGGTAAACAAACACAGTTATCAAGAGCTGCACTCAAGTAGCCTCATCTGTTCAAAAACGTGGTCGGATTTGACATGCAAAGATCTCTTCAATACAACGAATGCCTGCATAATTAACTAAGAGACGTTCCCGAAGTTATCCTCTGATTGAAGAGTTGAACATGTGATTATGAGCATCCCCATGCATATTTACTAGCCTTGCATTGCTTACACAGCATGGGATGCCTCATGTTTCTAGATGAATAAGATCTAACCCCCGGGCCTTATATCTTCTCACTCGTATTCACACATTGCGATTTACTACCCATGTAAGAAATGATCAGTTTGGAGCACTCTGATGCTGATTCGAATTTCGGGAGGCTGCTGACATGGGAGGGTATTGGATTTGCTTTTTTACGGACTACCTTTACTCGGCTGATATTCTTCATCTAAATGTACGGAAAGTGCTCTTTAATTACATCTTGTCTTTGATTTGTAAAAAGCCGTAGAATATCCAGATTATAACACCTCCGTGTGTGCCCTTAAAACTATCTACTATCGACGACATGTTGGACAAAGTCTTGAACAATAACCCCGATAATTACGGAGTTTAGCAAGCGATCGAGATTTCAAACATGTCAGTACCGGACAATATCACAGTGACACCCCGCGGGGGGGAGGGCATTTAAAAGTGAGGTGATTTCAAATTCCATCAGTCAGTCTTTTGAAACAAAAAACTATGAGTCCAAAGCTAATTCATTCGATATGGCTCAAGACGATTTCTGTGACCTCTTGGTTAAAGCGTACCTAGTCGATACAAAGACCTTGCCATAAAGAATTCTACTGTTTGTCCTCTTGAGTACCGTCAACTTTGTACATTTCTTCTGCGGTGAATAGTCTCACGACAGTTTGTTAAGACTTGATGTAACGATTCATTCAGTTGGTGCAGGGCACGGAATCACTCCACATCCGGCTTTATGGCACAGTGTGACATCCCATGCCTCAGAAGTTTGAGATAACGCATCGCGGATGATACGTCCGTTACTATCGCGTGCTTTCGCAGACTCAAGAAGTTCCTTCAGATTTGTGTCACATTTCTCTGGTTTCTTCCCACAGAGTGATGCGTAGTTTGCATATGCAAACGTACCAGTAAGCTGTCCATTTTGATTCTATTATCACTGCATCGATGACTCTGGTTATACCGTCAGTGAAGCATAAATACCAAACCAGTTTAGAAAGCAGGTGTAGCAGTTCTTACCCCAAACATCCTAATAGCTGCTGGATCGAGATTTTACCTGCCATCCATGAGACAGGTACTGTAGCATGTGGCACGAAGGTTTGTGGGTCGAACAAATACTGAATCTCGGAGAAATCTCTGGAGTTGTTGAAAGCCAGACAGGACATTCCTTCTGACAGTCCACGAAAAAAGTTCAGGAGAGATCCGTAAGAAACTGAAACGTAGCCTAAACGCTGACCGTGTAGCTTGGTTAATGGAGAATGTTAAGGAAATGGAAACCGCTTTTGATTGAGGGAACATAGGCAGAATCTTCAAACCAATCCGTGCCACTGGTCATAGGTAACCGTCTGTCAGTGAAGCTATCACCTATAATAGATCCAGAAGGTTAGAGCGTTGGGTGAATCACTTTGATGGTCAATTTAGCTGGCCTCTTGCTTCTACCATGTTGCCGCCAAAGACTTGTAATGTAGCACCCTGCTCGGTAGATTTAGCACCACCCAACGACACCGAGGTTCACAGTAATATTTCGGATTTTAAATGTAATAGGACTACTGGCCCAGATGATCTCTTGCTGGCACTTTACAGATAAAGTGGAGAAGCGTTAATAGAGGCCTTGACTCAGTTGTTTCAACTGGTGTGGATGACGGAGACCATTCCCCCTTGTGTTGATCACCCGAATATAATTCTCACATTGACGAAAGGAGTCTAGAGCTCTTGCGAAAACCATAGAGAAATTAGTGTGACCGCAGTGGTTATTAGAGTTCTGGCATCCATTGTACTCAGTCGACTCATTGCAACTTGAGAGGCACACGTTATAGAAGAACAGGCAGGGTTTCGCTCTGGGCGGGATGTATTGCTACTCATCATCACGTACTGCGGCAGCATCATGTATATCGACGTTTTTTCTCGATTACAAAGGTTCGTTCGATATGGTGGATCTGTCTACATTTAAGAGTCGCTTGAACGTAAGAGTGTACCGATCAAGTATGTGAACTTACTGTCGGCGCTTTATCCTCACACCTCAACTCAGGTTAGGGTTTGCTGTGAACTGTTTGATAGATCCAGCGTCATGAGCAGCATACTTCAGGCCTATCCCCTTCCACCATTTTTGTTCAATTTCGTCATGGACGAAATAATGGAGGACTGTTTGCGGCACTCAAATGATGCCGGTGTGGACCTCCTACCTGGTGTATGGCTGATTGATCTTGATTATGCTGACGATAAGGTGTTGCTGCTTGATAACTTTCAAGCAGCACAAACAATTTTAAACGCTATTTCCTGTTCTGCTAAGTACTTCGGAAAGCGCCTTCCAGCCTCAAAGTGGAAGGTACTTTTGCAAGACTGCTGTGATCACGTAGATTTAATATTCGATAGTGAAACCACGGAGGTTGTTGACCGATTCGTGTATTTAGGAACTTGTATTATCGGCGGTGGCGGTGTAGGGAAGGAAGTAGAAACGCGTATCTGTAAGTCCATGGCGATGTTCGCTGGTCTAAAACATATCTAGAGATAGAGTGGTATATCTCTCACTAAGCGATAGTGAGGGCTGTATTACTTTACGGCTGCCAAACTTGACAGTTCAGGGTTGAGGACGTCAACTGTCTGCAGGTATTTCGCCATCGATGCCTGCGTTCGATCGTTCGCATCAGGTGGCACCAGCCAGTAAGCAACGAATAGGTTTGGAAGCGGGTATTTTTGTGGTGGTTGCCAAACGAGTTATTTTGCTCATTTCATACGTTTACACAAACTTAAGTGGCTAGACCATGTACTAAGGATGCCATCTAATTGTCTGCTACATTGAGCACTCTACCGACGTTGTGGCTGACTAGTATAAGTTGTGAAGTAGACAGATGATGACGTGGCGTAGGTAGTTGATTCGTTCACGAAGGTGTTGGCCAATGTAGATCAGGTTCGTCTCCTGGTTTTGGGCGTGGGCGCCTCACACAGTTGGTGGCTGGAGACTTTAGGCGAGATGACGATTAATCGGTCTCAGTGGCGTGAATGTTGTCGTTGTTTGACCGAGTTGTGTTTGTGAAGTGAGTACATTGAATGACGCGGGACAGTGAAAGCCGTGAGGAGACTGTCTTGCTGATGATGCCTTACTTTCACTTACAGTTCGGTTGTTTTTTCGCCAGGTGTGGACACCTTGATTTCGTATGGTTGAATGTAGATGTGGCTATTTTTTATAGTTACTTCCTTTCCCCTACCCCTCTTCTTTTTTTCTGGACACAATTAGTTCTTTGGTGGTTATGTGTCAGTTAAGCATCAGTGATGATAACGATGATGGTGGTGAAAATACAGCGTGACATTCATCGCAAACCACATGGATCCGTTAGTCTCCTGGGTTTCATTTCTGTGCATCTGCACAGTATAAAAGCGGTTCTCCGAAAACGTTGTATCTCAAGACCACACAAGTATGTTTGTGAGTTTTGAACTCAGCGTGTTAACGCCGACTAATCAACCGGCTCTCGTCCAGTATTGGTTCTTGGTGCAAAAACTGGTAGAGTCTCTCCTTCACTTCGGATCGTTAACCCTTGAGGAAGACAAGACAGTGAGGTGTGATATTGCCCCACGTATCTGATCAGCTCTTCCTTTGATACAAGAATTTCTTTGTACTACAGTTGTATTGTTGTGCCATCTTGAAACTTGTGAATGTAAATCCATAAAGGAATTTTATACATGTCACAATGTTTCGTTGCAGAGATATAAACATATTAACTGTTATACAACTGACAGTTCTACAACATAGCTGCAAATAATTTTTGGATAACTCTTGTTGACTTCAGATATAAAATTTATTAGCGAAAACTATGAACACTGTGGGAATACTTCCTTAAGGTGGTTTGCATCCCGCAGTTTTCTGTGTGTTTTCAAGGACACTAGGGTGAACCAATAAACAAAACAGCTTAATTTCGTCTTCTGCTGCAGAGAACGTCTAGATTTGTTTACTTCTGCGGCACCCCCACCTTGTGCGTAACTGCATTCGTTAAGATTGCAATTCTATTGTGCGTATTATCACACAGTTTGTCATCATCGGTGTAATAGCCGCATAATCTTCAGCCTATTTCCACACCCATAATGACTTTCCTGTCAGTGACGAAGAATGACTTTTTCATATTAATGTTTTCAATCAAGGCGACGTTATTCGATGGTTTCGTCAAAATCAATGGCATTCCTCTGTGTGTAAAATGATGAGGATGTCCAACACAGATAACTGAGCAGACTTACTGCTGTTGATGATTCAGGTATGTCTTGTATGAGGTCACTAGGTAACAGCCATCATGCCTACTTCATGCAACTCTACAGCTAAACCTTGTCTTATTCTCTGTTGTGTGGAGATATTATATCATATATATTATATATATTATATATTATATATATATTATAGTTACAGCTTTCTGTGAAGCAAACATCTTACGCAAATTTGAACGGGGGCTGCAGTATCATGAACACACTCTAATTTTCAACGTTGTGCATCAAAGTCACACATAGTTCGCCTTGTGTGAAACTAACAGAGTAGCGTTTCTATTGTAAAAGTCATGGATTTAACCGCTGCCACTTGGGTTTTGATCGACGCACTTCACCGTCTTGTCGTTTGGTAGTGACATTCGGAAAAGCAAATGTACCGTATTGTTCAAACTTCAGTAGAAGCAAGCAGTTCGGATGAAAAGAATTCGGTCTATCCGAAGTCTTCTCTGGTAGCTCTGTGTATTCAACAGTATCACAGCATGTTTCACGTAAATGGACGTTGCGTACTGTACACACTTTGATGGGGTTCATGTGATCATCACTTCACCGACCTCACGTAAAACTAGGCGGTTTCATGTCAGTAACCCGAATGGGCATTTCAAAAGTACCGTACATCCAGACGGACTCACCCATATCTTCCAGCCAACCTGTGTACATCCAAGATGGTGATGATTTTCGTGTTATATCCGATATTCCATTGTGATCCAATCTTCGGAACCCTTTGCTCCACATTTCAAAGGAAATTTTGACCTAAGAAATGACAACTTCTATGTGCTTAGCGGCCGAATCAGTCAAAAACGCTGACGTCGCTGCTATCACATCTATCGAGCACTCACCGTTTGTTCGGCACCTACCCCAGCAAAGAGCACTGTCATTGTAAAGACATCAAATCCTATCGCACAACGTGTGGATGAAAGGAGAACACAAAGCGAAAATGCGGTGACATATACTGTTGCGCACAGTTCCCCAGCACGGAAGGTCCAAAATTCAACACATTTCTCCATTGACCATCATTTTGCTGTTGACATTTACTAATAGGCGCACGTAGTATTACTGTTCGGAGTTCTGTTACAAATCTATCCCAGTCGGCTCATACGGCAAGCCACTTCTTTTTCTTCGCTACGAGAATGGATGGTCTTTCCTTCCAATTAAATAACATCACAGACTTCGGAAGTTTGTCTGTAACTTATTTGACTGCAAGCTATATGGTCCGTGATTGCGTTGTCGGTCGATTTTATCACACCGGCCTCGAAACCAGAAGGTATAGTATCCAGTTGTCCTTCGTGAGCAACGTCTAATCATCCTGCTGACATGTTGTTCTGTACGGCAGCAAAACAACGAGTGCATGAGTATGACGACAAGACGATTATCTTCCAAATTTGAAGCCAGAAGGTGGTGTTGTGTTGTCAGAAACTACAATTGGCACTCCCTGTCGCGCAGTCATCTGTGAAATATGTACTGGGGAATACCACCTCTTTCGCTATAACGAGGGTGTCACATGGTTATGCTAGACTCGTGTCGCATGCTAATAGGCGATCAGACCAACTAATCTTTTCAGTTCAAAAACTATATGATGAATTATGTCTGCAGAGCATAGTTACATTACTTTTTTACTCACCAAACAGTGAACAATGTTCTGTTTCTATTTGAGCGTCATAAAACTACGGTAGTCAACCTACAACCCCGGCACATAATGCTGTGCTACACACACAGCGTTACAGACGTAATTACCGGTTGATTATTAGTTATTCTGAAAATATTTCTGGCCTATTATTTGGAGTGAGGAAATGCAAAACCGGTTGTCTGTTGACTTATGCATTACAATGGGTGATCACAAAGTGATATCACAATTGTAACTACGTGATGGTCAACACCATTAATCACTAGATACAGACAGATTTTTTATCACTGAAGCGTGCAAAGTTATACACATAAAACAGACCATTATGACTGTCAGTAATTCACCGATCAAGGAAGCTCAACATATTGCAGACATAATTAATGATGTCAATTTAGGTTAACAGGCCGCAGCTTTAATTAGTGAGTAGTTCTTATTCATTAGAGGTTCATTGCTAGAGACCATGAACTACTTGTGTGCCTCCATCGAGCTATTTAACTGAAACAGTTACAGAAGGATTACACTTTAGCCGTATGAAATTACATGATGTAATGAGTGATATAACAGTAATAGCAACAGACTTATTTTCTGCGTTTGGTGATCAGACCGTATTGATCAGTCTAATACGGCCGTGGCGGGAACCACTCGATTCCTGGGGCGGAAATCATCTCCGTCTGCTGATGTGTTGAATAATCTATGGCATAGCGCTGATTTATGTGAAAACAAGATTCGTTACAATCGCCGTGAAAGAAACATTGAATTATTAACGAACTATATGCAGTTGGTCCCAACAATACACACATTCCCTTTAGATTCACTATATCTGTTTTTCCAAACTTCTCTGTATGAAGTAGAGTGAATTCTACCCACGACACTACTTCACGCCACAAAATATTTTACCCATCACGGTGGATTGTTTAATACATTTACTTTTGTTATATACTGACACTATAATATTTTGTTTTACGGAAACAGTCAGCTGACAAATTTACGTTGTTGTTGTTGTAGGTTTATAATTATCGCTCATTTTAACAAACGTTCCGTGAACATGTTAGGATAAACTACCATAGGATTTTACCAATGATAAGTTCAGGTTGTGTTTCGATTTGTTCAAGCATCCAACCCTATAAATCTGACCATCAACTCATTTAAAGGTTTGGGTGCAAACTGTGAGATCGCACGGTGAAATTCATTGGCCCTCCTTGGTGTACAACATTTACAAGGAAGATTCATTTGAGAGTTCATTCTATCTCAAGTGAACACGGACTGTACAACCCTACCACCTATTGCGAATTTGGACGGGGCTCATCGGAAACTCGGTTCATCGCGTCAGGCATGCAGGTTCATTGGAAACCAGGTGATCAAAATATTACGGGTGGCTGAGTACCACATTGATTTTAATCAATATCTCTGACACTTTTCCACAGTTAGCCTTAATTGTAACGGAATCCACTGGACTGCTACGCTTTTCAAATAAACTCGTAAAAAGATAGTCTGTACAATAAAACGAAGCGCTTCGCGCTATCTTTAATACGGTCAGCTACTTGTGTCAAGTATGGAGATGATTAAGCAAATACCCGTTAATTAACATTGCATTAATCAGTACAAATGTAGTCGTGATGCAAGCTACCTGGGAAAACTAAATGGAATACAACCACTTAGGTGGCGGGACAAGCAACAAGTGTTTCTATCGATTTGTTTTACGAGGAGGACCGTCTATCATATATAATGAACAACCAAAAAACCAAAGCAACAGTTATGCTGACCTAGTGCGTGGTAGAATATATATTATACTAATTAGGACGGATAAATCACTAATGGTAAATATAAACTGGGTGCGTTCCAACTATTTCTTCTATCATACAAGATAAAACTCAATCTTTTGTTGTGAATAATCAACAATATTTGCAATCAATAGAAAACTGCAAACTAGGGTAGACAAACATATTATTGAATGTCCAGTTAATTATATGTTTTAGCCTACTACCATACTGAATGCATCACCGAGCGTGTGGATTATCAAACATAGCCCAGAGACTGACGGTATGTTCTCACAAGTCAGGCGTGTTCAGGAACGTGTCATATGCATATTACAAATAATGGTCAGTGTAGGGTGAGAATAATTTGGTCAGAAAGTGAATGTAACGAGCAGGTAGGTTATTTCAAGAAACCAGACGAATCGATGAGCGTTCCGGCAAATTATCCTCGTTGACTACTGAGAACCTGCTAAAGAGACTGACTACCTCACGGACCATAACTTTATTTGCCCCACTATCTCATTAATGAGGACAGTATCGCAAATAAATGTGATAAATATTTGTTTACACAACTTGGTACGTGTTACTTGTTCCTTTATTTCGTTTGTAATTTCCGGTTGTCTAAGCATATGCATATATGCGTGAGTATTCAGATCATCAGATTTTTATCAACGAATGAAGGTTCTTGGATTGTTTCAGCTGTTCAAATATACCCGGAGATTTCATCAGAAGTCAAAACGTGGCGAACAAGCTCGTTTTCGGTGTATCATCTTCAGACCAAATACAACACAATAAATATGAAATTAGTTGTCAAGTCAGGATTTTGTGAAATTTAATACAGTGTGAATCTAACGTCATTTTGGGATTACGGACATGGTTACTGTGGTGCCGTGTCAAGTGTTGCAACCACGGCAGGCCATGGTAACTTCAGCGCTTGAACAAAAGACTTCTGCGCACACAGATTAGGATTTCGCAGCCGGATTCCGATCGCCTCCGCAGCAGCCAAGATGCGACATTTCACACCTCTGGTGTGAACACGTGTGACGCGGTAGATCGGCTTGAATGCGACATCCACATTGACTCTGTGACCCGTATCAACTAGGTGGGCCAAAATTGCGCTAGAAATCTTTCGTTGTTGTCCAGTTGTCAGCCACGCTGGATGATGTTCGCGTATTCTCTCCGACAAGCGCCTTGTTGTGCGACCAATGTAACCTGCTCCACAGGAACAAGCGAATGAATAGATACAAAATGAGGTAGCACTACTTGGCACTGCATCTTTGAGTTGGAGACGTATGGCTGGCTTAGAGGAGAACGTTAGTCTTAGTTGTGCAGCGTGGAACGTTCTCATCAGAGTCGTGTCGAGCCTTCTGGTCAGCGATACGCTTGATAATTCGCCCTTGTAAGGCAAATTCATATAGACGGCTTTCCGCTGGACAGAAAACTCGCGGTCTTCCGGTTCCCTACGTTGCATGTTTCGAGTTATGAATTTTGCTGGATACCCGTTTGCGAGAAACGTTTCACACAATAACTTCAGCTCACTCTCTAGCGTATCCTCAGTACAGATTTTATAAACTCGATTCGTTAAACAGCGTACCAAGTTCCGTTTCTGTTTCATAGGAACAAAGCTGTGAAAATGGACATATTGTCCATTCCACGTCTGCTTCCTTCATAACTCGAAACGTGCAACGTAGGGAACCGGAAGACCGCGAGTTTTCTGTCCAGCGGAAAGCCGTCTATATGAATTTGCCTTACAAGGGCGAATTATCAAGCGTATCGCTGACCAGAAGGCTCGACACGACTCTGATGAGAACGTTCCACGCTGCACAACTAAGACTAACGTTCTCCTCTAAGCCAGCCATACGTCTCCAACTCAAAGATGCAGTGCCAAGTAGTGCTACCTCATTTTGTATCTATTCATTCGCTTGTTCCTGTGGAGCAGGTTACATTGGTCGCACAACAAGGCGCTTGTCGGAGAGAATACGCGAACATCATCCAGCGTGGCTGACAACTGGACAACAACGAAAGATTTCTAGCGCAATTTTGGCCCACCTAGTTGATACGGGTCACAGAGTCAATGTGGATGTCGCATTCAAGCCGATCTACCGCGTCACACGTGTTCACACCAGAGGTGTGAAATGTCGCATCTTGGCTGCTGCGGAGGCGATCGGAATCCGGCTGCGAAATCCTAATCTGTGTGCGCAGAAGTCTTTTGTTCAAGCGCTGAAGTTACCATGGCCTGCCGTGGTTGCAACACTTGACACGGCACCACAGTAACCATGTCCGTAATCCCAAAATGACGTTAGATTCACACTGTATTAAATTTCACAAAATCCTGACTTGACAACTAATTTCATATTTATTGTGTTGTATTTGGCCTGAAGATGATACACCGAAAACGAGCTTGTTCGCCACGTTTTGACTTCGAATGAAGGTTCATCCATCTGTGGCACTAAATCTTCATCCGACTTGTCCGTGAGTTTCACTTTTCTTATTTGAACACTACCAACAGACACTACAAGCCTTGATTGTTATTCAGATAACCCTAGTATTTGACCTTCAAGTGTGCAGTTTCAAACATATATTAGATATTATGGCGCAGTTTAATGCGTTTCAGCACATTTTGTTGATGTCTAATCTAACGGTTCGTCATGTGAGACATGTTCGAGAAGTGAAGGTCAATCCTATGTACACTTCAGTGGTTACGACATTGCTTCTGAGGTTGGCTACTAACGTTCGTTCCGCTTAACTTAAACCATGAACTCGCTTCATGAAATGTGACCAAGAAAATTCTAGCTAGAAGTGGCGGAAACCGTTCAGTAGTATTAAGAAATAAAATTTTGATTACCAAAGATTAAAATGAAGTGAAACTAAGAGATTGTGAATTTATTGATTTACTGGGAAGTAGCAGAAATGTTCATGCTGTTGTATAGTTGTATAGTGAGCTGCAGAGTGGCAAGCTCAGGTTTTCTTAAAATTTGGGCGAAATACAAGAACTTCAGGATTTTTGTTCAGGTGCTAACATGAAGGAGTCTATGCATGAGTCGTGTTATAAACTTGGACGCACATTGGAGCTGGTTTGAAAATGTTAAATGACTGCCGGGTTCCAGGTTTTTGTCAACAAATTGTTTGCGTATTTTCAACTGGAACTAAGCGATGGCACCGATATACTGTATGCGTGTAATTCCATTGCACTGGTTTCGAACCTTTGTATATCTGTTCAACAGTTTGAGATCTTTGTTTTGCCCGCGTGTGTTCAGAAGACAATATGCTTATGAACAGCGATATTACATCAATTTTCTGCGATTACCTTACAGAAAAGATGAAGGCCGGGTGAGAGCAGAAGAATGACACTGACTCAAAGAAGTTGAGACTTCTGCTTCACACCGACGTACTACTCACTGAATCATGAAACTATGGAACGGCGATGTAACCGATGCGTTGTTGAGTCTTAGAACTAGGGAATGATGGATAGATAATGCCTTCAAGAGAGTGTGAATGCAAGAAAGGTGACCAATTTTGGAAGGGTTTGTCTGATTTACAAGTCAACGGGTCTCTATCTGGCCTACGAAACCACTAGATGTCTAAATTTTTGAAGCTTTTGCGTACTATATTATTACCATCAATATCATGTTCTCTTGACGCAAAGTACACAAAACTTGAAACGAGAAACCAACGAAAGAGAGTCATCGGCAAAATAAGTGGACGATATTCGGTGTAATTAAGAAAAGCATGCTATAAAAATCGGTTCAGAATTTGACGTCGAGTTCCATAATTGAGTGAAGTGTACAAAACAACTATATTTTTCTGGATAGTTTGACTTCGTAAGTTCTTTACCACCGACTTGGACTGATCTGTACCATACAGTCTGTCTGAAGTCTACTTCTGGTGGTACATTATCCAATTTTAATTTGGTAAACTGTGTGTTCCACCTCAACCCACTCCGACTATACCAACTTGACAGAGGACTATTCCGCATTTGAAGTATCACTTGGATTGGTGATCCTCAGGAGTGAAGATTTAATGATAAACTTTAAACAAGTACATTTCCAAATCACTTTTTGCTTATGGTATACAAATCAGACGGCTGCAAGTTACACAGAGACAATGTAACACATTACATTTGTCAAAAAGTTGAAGGCTATTCAATATCAAGTGCGACGTATATATCACTTTAGTTGTAAAGCTTCCCAAAGCTTAGTTGAAGTGACTATGCGTAGAATGGATTAGGGGACATAAACATCCAATTGTGTCAAGCTTAAGGTCTGATTGACCCATCAGATCTACTCGCTGATGCATTAAATAAAGGACGTAAAACTTAATTCGAGAATGTCAGAAACATCCCGGCCAGTTTGAAATGTTTCTTGATGCTGACCCTCAAACCAATATTCCATGGCCTTAAAGATAGTCTGAATCGCGACCAGTCTAGCAATCTGAGGAAGGTACCTAGATTATCAAACAGTATATTTAACTCAACGTCCAGTTAGAGACAATGTATCGTATTCAATCTATTTCTTACCACTAATGAAACGAGACAGATACAATTTTCTACAGAAGGAGCAAGGATAGAAAAACGGAACAAGTGAATTAGTTTAGGTATGTTACTAAGTCTATAAGAAAGGGAATATATTGAAAACCAGTTTGGAACTTCGTATGATAATCCACATCACAATCCGAAATCACTTACATTGATCACATTTTTTCACCAAGAAAAAACGAACCTGATTCGAAACGGTCCAATCTGGGTTAAAATTAAGCCAAATACATACAGATTAAGACGGGCAGAGTTTGGCCAATGGAATCCTAAATCACCAACTATTCAACCATGTGCGATGTCATACTCTAACTAGTTGGTTCTCAACTAGTAATTCATGATGGTGTTTTAACTTCGTCGTCCTTACCAAAAGGACTAATACTATCGCCAAACTAGCAAACGTAGCCAAACCTGTAATATAGTAACACGTTGTAACAATCGCCATTCTCAATACATATGAATTAATAAAACACTTAGCCTACCCAACAGCGTCGTTAAATATACATTGCATGAAAACTAGTGACTCGCTCAGCAGAAACGCTTATTACTGAGTGAGCCATCAGATCATAGTCACACTTGAACTTGGGTTAGTCACTTTTCGCAGCATCGGTACTACTCATGTACCCTTGTTTGTTCGGACATGTTACTACGGTATACGAATCGTGTGGCATCAAACCAGAAGTAAAGCAAGTGAATGTTGGTGACTGAGTTATGAATGTCGGCTTGGATAACATGTCGTCATTTGTTGTCAAGCCATGGAGACAAATCACGCGGTCTCTCACAACAAGAGCCTTTCATAGGGGTGCTTTTGTTTTCAAAGTCACAACCACACACACCGGAGCACACTATTCGGAGAGCGCTGACCCTGAAAATGGAAGGGAGGAGGCATGCCACGATGAATAACAGGCGCAAGCACACACCACATTACTCATCTTCCGCCTGATCTGGATATAACAAACTATAGAATCTACATTTTATACTATTATTTAATATACTGATGCATATAATTGATAATTTAGTTTAAATTTTACTCCCTTGTCACTTCCACACGGACAATAGACGTATCTGCATATCTAGCTCACCTTGAAGGACTCATTACCTTCAGTTTTAAACGTTACCGTGAATTGACTTTTGTTGAAGGGAAACAGTCTGTTCATTATTACTTATTCGGAAATCGGTCGCTAACCTTGGGTCGATTACCCGATGGGTATTGGGTGTTTGAACAGGACATTTGTTTGGGACATACTATTAAACTGACGTCAATGTGATTTACTTAGCACAGTATTCATCAAGTAGCCTGGAGTGCAAACGGTTCGTATCTGAGTGCAATCATGGATTTTGTTAGTTGGAGGAAAATGAGAAAACGATGGTTGATTTATCGAATTTAGAGTTGATGCATGTTATCAAGCAGCTAGGAATGAACTTTCACATCACATCTACAGTCTTTGATAGATAACGCGGACGCCGTATGCAAAAACCTTTCTTGTGAAAAATGGAGCTGTGTTTCATTTTAGAGTGGTCATAGTCCAGTTAAACACAAGTTGTCCATATGTTTAGTGAGCAGAACGATGTTGACACATCCCGCCAGTTCAATGGTATTCCACTTTTATAAAATAAACTATAGTTAACATTAAGTGTACGTAGAAATTAAATGTCATACAAAAAAATTAGTCTCACATCTGTAAAGACTAACGAGATATGTGAAATTCTTTGATATTTGTACAATTATGGAAAAGAGTGTAATGTGGATCCCTGGAGTGGTTCTACTCTGATATGTTTGTGTCACAGGAAGACGTACTTCTGTCTATATTAATTTTAGTGGGTAATCCACTGCTGGCATCACAACCCTTAACGGAGTATGCTCATCGGAACCCAGGAACGACACTCTTACCGAAGTCGACTGTATGGTAATGTGGTCGAACTATATTCTGCACATGCTTGGCATCTGTATAAGCCTTGAGTTATTCTGTTTTAGAGGCTACACTGTACCGGTTTTCCATGTGTGAAAGAGTTTGATGTTTCTTGCGTGAATTCAAAAATTTCCTCCCTATTCTGATGGGTCACATGATAGAGATCAGAATGCGAGGTCAATGTAAACTAGGTCGTTAGTGTACTTTTCATGTAGATTGAACATCACCCGCAACTGTCGCATTTCCATAGACTTTTCAGCTGGTCCCTTTCAAAATGAAGTGCTAGACTCAAATGTTCCTTTCATTAGTGCTTATCAGTAATGCGTATTCTTGCCACGGCGGGGACTAGAACCTCGGCCACGCTTCTGCTGACCATTGCGTCACTGACCTCACATTGAGCACGACCGAATTATCATACTGACGACAGAAGTTTACTACTATCCCCATGCGAACGGAGTCTTGAAGTTCTCGTGACGTTTCATTTCTCACGAACAATATATGTAATCTTTACAACCATGTTCATTATCATGATCCGTCCACATATTGAAACGATCATGTACATGTGCTTTTACTCATTTTAGGGAATATCTGGCCGCTATTGACAGTGATAAGAAATAAGAATTATAGAACTTATGAAAATCATCTAATCAGGAAGATTAAAAGATTGGATAACTTCGCGATCTGTTATGGACGATTTAGAGTATTTAATTCTGACATCTAAAATTTTTCATACCCCCAGCCAACTGCTAACGGATCTCTCAATATGCCAAGATAAACGTCTAAGGATCATGCAGTGAAACTTGACTGTGAAGTGGTCAAGCTACTGCGCAAATGGAACTGCTATACACTTAGGTGCAGTTCACATTGATACACACTGCTTAACTTCATTGGCTAGGAGATTTATACTTCGGTTTGTTCAACAAACACGGGAAAGGAAACCAACATTACATGTTTCCTGACTACCTTCCAAACCAACACCATTAGATGAGCACATCTGACAGAAAGTCAGTTCAGCACGTTCCTGTTGGTTTACTTAAGTTTTTTGATTACTCGTGTGCAATGAGTGAATTAGATTGATATGAGTTTAGTGAACCCTCACTAGTGACTTCAACCCCCGCATTTCCATGAACATTTCAGCAAGTTGTCTGCAAAAATAAGTACAATATTTGAATTTCGCTTTTGTTAGAATTCGCCAGTAGTACATGCCTCCGACACGCAGGGATTTGAACACCGACCTGCTTTCATGAGACAACCATGTTCACAATTGTGCCGTTGACATCACAGGTACGACCGAATTGTCATAAGCAAACATGGAACTACATCTGCTTATGTGGGTTGCGCAGATTGCCCGATAACTTCAAGAGGAAACACGGTATCTCTCCTGGTAACTCCAATCGATGACCACCCGGCTGGAACTTTTGTCACACTGACATACCAGTAATCGTTGAAATTGTTAATAAATAATCGATTTTTGTCCAGTTGACAATAAAAAGGGGGTAGACAATTGAAGATCCTTCTCCTCTGGATATTATTCTATGAACCTGTGAATCCATAACTGCAGACAGTGGAAAATTGGATGTTTGTTTCTCAATCAATTTTTTCACTCTCAAAAGTTGATTTGACTCGGTCGTCCGCTATATTCTCCGCGGCTGGTTGCTTCGTGGAGAAACAACGTTAAACTAAGTGAAACTGTTACACTACACCGTAGCGAAAAGATTTCCAATATAACATAATCTACATTGTCCAATTCGCTGGTTGGCACGCCACGCACGCGCTTGCGTTTATAAAGCGGAATTCCGGTCCACAACACACTCCCGGTTTCCGCTCACACGTCGTGTGCACTTCTCACCGATGCCTTCTGTCGGAGCCTGTTCCGACTTCTATCCACTGTGGGGTTTGAACGTATTTTGCGACCGCATTGAGATATTCCACTGACAGTTGGTCATCTAGTCATCCGTTCCAATTTGCCTGCTATGTCTCATCCGTTGGTCCGATCTCGTTGAGCGATGGTCCATCCGATCGCCCTTGTTGACCGCAATGCGGTCAAGGTGGGTTCTTGGACGCGCCTTGTCACCGCGTTGAGGTATTTCGCCGAGGGGTGAAACACTCGCACCTCCGGTTTGATTATCCGTTACATTGGGTGAGACCTGCTGAGTGGTCTTATCAACCTGAGTGGTAATCTCTAGCTGCTTGCCATTATTCTATATTGTTTCAACCATGGAACAGCTGATATTCCGGAAGGAGAGTTTGGTGGTCAAGCTGCAACCAATACGGACGCAAATCCAATAAAAGGTAGTCATATTTCAAGACCCACTAATCAGTGAAGTTTACATACGATTATTATTTAAAATTTTTATTTTACTTTATCGTATTACTGAAATAGGTCACGAGTGTGGTATAGTGATTAAGTAGTTGCAGAACAAATGAAGTGTAACAGGACTGCTCGCGAATTTGTTTTTGACCAAACCAGATCTGAGCTATACTTCTTTGTAAGGTTGAAGAGAGTAGAACGCTAGTTTCACTAATGATGTCAACAAGTGTTGGAACATAAATGTATGTGACTACTCTGAAAGCCTGCTTGAACATGCTGTTCAAAAAAAGGACTGTCAATATTTTATTTAAAAAAAGGCTGTCATAATCCCATAAAACAAAGATTCTAGCCAATTTCCGTACATTTTAGAATAGTTCAGCAATTAGCTGATAGTTCTCGAAGGCAAAATTTTGCACTCAGTTTTTACATCTCCTAGTTCACTTTTATGGCAAACGGAATTGACAACAATTTGTGAACATTTTACTCCATATCCACGTTGAGTGAACAACTGGGAGTTTGTCAATCGGAATAAAATAACACGGATGTCAGATGAAGAAATCGGCTTGAAACCTGGTTTCAATTTTGGTATAATCGATGCAGCTTTTATATTCGTTAACTAATCGTCTACGCATATACAAAAGTGATTGTGTGTCGATTCTACTCAGTCCATTTAAGCATAATTGCTACGATAGCTAAGACTTACAATGCTGTACACAAAACCGACAGCCGGAAATCTTCCACATCACTTCACAGCATGCAATTTATCTTTTATCGCAAACATGTAACATACCCGATAACTGACAAGCGCTTATTCTAACATAATACTGTGCACGTCTACTGAAAAATAGACTTACGGCTGACCGAACTACCGCTTGGGAACCAAGCATCAGTTCACTGAAACGTGCAGTCATTCAACATTGAGAACTACTTCCAAACAGAAATTCGCAGAGTTTGCTCCTACTGGAAGTGATGACTTCAGATTCGGAGTGATTTTCCAAAGAGATCGTTTCGTTTAGGTGAAAAGGAAGCAACCCTTAGACCACCCATCACTTGGTGCCTTGTGAACGATCCTCTTAAAATTATGAACCTCCTTTGCTTGATTTCGGTTGAATTGTGCAAGCTGTGTCTTATCAGTGTGTTCACACATGTTAATATCAATCCATTTTGGATTTAAGTTTTCACGTACGACAACTCCATTAAACTTGATCTGGAGCCAATAGCGTGATATGCAACATGGTTGTCTCATGAAAACGTAGATGAAGTTCAAACCCCGGTCGTGGCGAGGATGTGTGCTACTGATTCGTTTTCACGAGGGTGGAAGTTAAGACTACAGCTTCCTGTCGAAGGCGGTTGTTTGGAAAGTCCATCTGAGTGCAAAATCTGCCATCTACTGAAACTGGTGTTCACATTAGCTCAACCACATCCCCGACTGCACATGAGTAGTGTACTTTCCAGTTATACTTAATTGAAAGTGGATTTAATAATTATAGACTTCCAAACGTTGAATTCCGTATATTCAGTTCATGAAGACAGTAAGAAGACACTGTGAGATGCAAGCATTTTGTCTATTCTCATCAGTCGTTCTCCTAGGCATTGTTGATCAAGCGTCAAACAAAGGCTCTTTAGTTGGGAAATGGTGCTGACGCAATCAATTTGGTTACCATGGCATGAACCCTGTTTGCACCCGTATGATGTTCGTTCATTTGATCGTTCTGTTGCCATGCTCTTAACCTATACAACCGAATGTTTTATGTGATCACACAATTCACAATTTTCGATAAAATGTCGGCCAACCCGACTCCAAACAGGAACAGATAATTGCTTTTGTGATACTTGTGTAAACATCTGTATGTTTGTGTCTGCTTTCAGTAACCAACTTTACAAATGGAGTAACTAAGATAATCTGCTTATTATTTTCGGTAACAAATTTAGGTAGATTTGTGCACACGATAATTATTGTAGACATGTCGGTTACTGACAAGGAACTCGGGAAACTTGATTAGTCGCCTTCGCATGCTAGGAGAGAAGTAAATACGGTATTAAATAAGGCAACAGACAGTCAATCTGTTTAATACCGTACGGATGATTGCATCGTAGCTTGGATTGACCAGATAGAATAAATTGTAATGGAGCTATTTGATAGAAGAGGCTGTGCTACACAACCAACACTTTAAATATTCAACCTGATAAAAGTCACGTGACCGCATACTGAATTCATTTCATCAGTATTGTTCTGGATACGCTTACGGATGTTGTATCGAAAAGGTAGGTCCTAATTTCTGTGTCATATATAAGTTATCGAACTCTAGCCAAAAAAGAATGCATATCAGACCCTTGACACTTAACGTACACATAAGATTCTGAAGAGTTTTTATACAACGAGGAGGGGGGTGCTTTACCAGTAAATTATTTTGCATACCACTACTGTTTAAAGTTTCATTCGGGCCTCCGTAAGTTTTTTGGGTATCATGTTCGGTTTGAAGTTGAAACTTATCATCTTGTTCTACTCACAAAACATTGTAACTCTAAAGATTATCCGTGAATGGATCTCATGGGACTCATATTCATGGAAGAACACTAACAAATGTCACAGGTTTTGGGTAGGAGACAGATAAGATGAAATTTACCGAGTTCACTCAAAACAGTTTAGTCAGGCTGGTATACCACTTCGGTAATAGATCGATTGAGAATAACACAACCTTACTGACATGCGGATATGTTACACCTTAGCAAGAATTTCAACAGCTATGTGGTTGTTGTTGCCATCTTTCTAAAATATTCTGTTCACTGAAAAAAAATTGTTAGTTCAAATAATTAACATGTAGTCCCTTCCAAAACCCACGATTTCATCATACTTCTGGTGGAACTTGTTGGCTCTGTGACACAAAGAATCAACCAAAAGCGGGTTACATTTAACATCAGTAAATATCTGTGGTTTTCAGTATGTTAAATGTGAGTATACCAGGCTCAGCCATTAAGCGAGACATTTTGTTTCTTTTCTAGGACGACTCTTTGACTAATGGTGACCTAATTCACCTTGTGAGTTCTATCATGTTCGCTATGGTTAGTCTATTAAACATCATCAGCAAATACACACATTTGACGTGATCAGGTGACGTCTAGTCGTAATATTGCCAAAATATTCTCCAGTGCTTCAGATTCGAACTGTTCGGTATGGATTTCAGAAACCAAAACTTCCATTCACTAGATTCTCTATGATGATCGTTGAGTAGATAGGGACTTCAGACCAGCAAAGAAACGGAAGGAGAATAAAATTTTCGGGTGCATCTATTCTAGTCTATCTATTCAATCCTGTTCATCTAGTATTTGACTATTTTCTTATTTTTCTCTGCATATCCGTAAAGTACGTAGAATTCTCAAACACAGCTATTTATTTGCCCACGTGGCACAGGTACTTGCAGTAAGCTTATTGTGACACGACTGCATTTCAACTGATTCATCACAGAACGTTGTATTCTCGCAGGTGATTTTCTAGTTTTATTTCAAATATTCCGCTTTTTGCACGCGTCCTTTCTGAAAATATGAAACTGTTTCAAGCCTACATATATCTTTTTCCTAATCCTCACCCTTTTTACTCTGTCACCGATTTCAAGTCGACTCCTAATGCAAAGTGTTGCAGCTATGATTTCTCATTCAGACGATTCTTAGGAGATGAGTGCAGCAAAAGAATAAAACCGGCAATGGAGTAAAGATTTGTGGGTTAATAACATGAAACACTGTAAACACAATTTCGATTCATTGCGACCATAACTGGTGTATGTTAGTTGTCCGAAGTGAACTGTGTCCATCCGCACCAATAGAGGGTAAAAAAGTTGGATGTCAAGTTTGAGTTTACTCCTTCCGACCTGTAAAATCCTAGTGAACTCAAAAGTTTTACATATAGTCTTACAAACATGACAAAGTCATTTATACATAAAGTTTTAGTTACAACTTCTTGATAACCCTTGACATATTGTTCCTTTCTCACCCAGAATTCTTCCAGTTTTGGATTCTTACGTAAGTACCTCAGCGCAATGACACCCCAATGAGATCTCCTCGAACAGGCACAACCTCAAAACAAGGATCGTTTCCGTTATGTCCACTGCGCTTTTCCTCTTTGCTTGTTTCCTCTTCGTAGATCAAAAATTCCTAAAATAGGCCACCTTCAGGTACTCGGTACCTTGGAACTCAGTTCAGTTGAACTAGATATGCGCAATAACCAACGCAGGTGGCAAGTCACAGAACTCACCATCTCCAGCTTACCGTTTGAGTAAACACAGTTCACTGTATTAAAATGGTGATCTACGTGTCTTCACAAATCGGACCGATCCAGATCATCATAAGAAAACAAGGATATGATAAAAACAGGGAGATATTTGATGTCTTAATTCGCTGTTTGCTTGGAACTGAAAACCGAGTGAGTGACTGGATATATCTCTAAGGTCAGGTTAGTCGTCAACTAATGTTTGTATATGATACCAGCTAATCATATCTTGCAGACGGGAC
Organism: Paragonimus heterotremus; assembly: GCA_013368495.1. Taxonomy (NCBI): domain Eukaryota; kingdom Metazoa; phylum Platyhelminthes; class Trematoda; order Plagiorchiida; family Troglotrematidae; genus Paragonimus; species Paragonimus heterotremus. The sequence continues at coordinate 15,269 of LUCH01003233.1, read as the reverse complement.
TGTGATTGTAAGTGTATAACAATGTTGGGAACTATGGCTCTATCAAACTATGGTTGAGACCGAATAGCGCCTGTTCGACGGGACAGGGAATTTTTAGATCGTTCATCTAGTGGCATGCAACCAGTGAAGCTCAGTTTTTGGAAGACTGTATATAGTGTTTTGATTCCGTACAGTTAGCAGATTGCCTATAATGTGGAACACTACGTGCTACCGCCTTTTAAATGAAGATTTTAAATACGAAGTTCAGCTAAGTCGAAGTATCCCCAGATTGCATTATTCAATATCTCAGAGTCAACTAAACTTTTTCACATAATTTAATTACAGAAGATATCTACGAACTAGGTACAGATGAAGAGCACAGTGGCTTAAGGCTGATTGTCCAACTACGGTTGGCAATCAACAAAGAATGGCGCTACTAGCTTTTTTAGTATGTGATCCAGTATAGTACAAGATTCATGAATCTGATTGATCTAACTAGCTACGGCCACTGACTATACATTTGGGCATAACAATCTTCACTCCATTTACGATCCGTGTTAATATTCCATATGAATGACTTATCGACGATCAAACGTTAGTTCCACATACACATTTTGGTTTGTCACCTGCAGTGAAAAAAGTTTTGGATTAGTATACTATCTTTGAAAAGTGACTGAAACAAATTTCATGAAAGGCGATCGTGGTGAAGACGATGTAGAAGATGCTCCCGTGAGTGAACGTTTTTGTTCATAATGCTCAGAGGGTATACTGTAAGGTACTGTAGGGTATATCCAACTCTGCACCGGTATGCCGTGCACTGATGCGGTCCGTGCTTCTGCGCGACAGAGAAACCTAAAAAGAGGCGTGTGCGGTTTCTGAACCACTTTCATCCACAAACTAAAACACGTATATTGGATATTCCATGATTGAATATAATCCCAAAAATCGAGGTATATCTCTGAGTAGATAAGGATGGGGCTGAGTTCATGTTGATGCTAAGCCAGATCCTTTGTTTGGTAAACAGATTTCAAAGCAGCTGCTGTGGTGACAATCAAAAGTAGTAAACGGGATTCAATTGGACAGAAGCTTCAGTATCAAAATGTGATTTGTGATGATTTGGATAACCTCATCATAAACTGACAGATAAATTTTCAGTCACTAAGACTGACAGGCCAAACCTCTCACCAAACTGCCAATACATTTGTCGGTTCATGTGTACCGATCAATCTTCTGAACTTGTCAGGTGAAACTCCAAGCGAACCATCTTTCTGATACACCACATACGCTACAGTTGCATGTTCCGATGTTGATAACCTTTTGAACTACATTTCAGGATATATACGATCAGCTGCGGTAATTAAATCAACGCTCGACACCGTATTCAACAATCAACGCATGATGGAACAAGAGGGTATACTGTAAGGTACTGTAGAGTGTACCCAGCTCTGTACGCTTGTTTCAAACTAACATCCCGATTCATTGTCGAATGTGTCTGAGCTTCAAGAGAAAGTGACAGGAGAAGAAGTTATAGGAAACAAGTAGATATCACGGGATATTTTTTTAAGAACTTCCTTGTTTGTTTATTGTGTGTGCTTAATGATTTTCTACTCATGGATCACAGAGTCCGGACTTAGCATAAAACTTCCCCAACCATGGACTTACTGACAACAGGGACTGTCTTGGTACTTTTGTTTGCATAAACTTTCTTCGGTAGCACCGCTGGTTAACAAACTTCCAGCCTTAAATGTTTGGTGAAAGTCCCTTGCGAACAGCGTTCAGGTTCTAGAAGCTCTGTGATAAGACGGAATAGTTATAAGGCTTCATTTCAGTCAGTAAATTCAATATCAAGATTTTCTAACCAATTCGAAATCTTCGACTTTACAGAACACGCTCAATGATTCCAAAGACAAAAGCACACCTATCTGTCAACTTCGTGTCAAAAATGAACTGGGCTGCTGTTTCGGAGGCTGTACGAATGAATGAACGACTGAGCGTTCTTCATACAGGTTGAGACATAAAGTTGACCAATCATTTTCTCTTACATCTAAATGACACGTGTAGCCAATTTTATATGTAAAAACAAGTTACAATAACACTTTTCAAAAGTTTTCACTTGGAGATACAACATAAAATGTGACAAACATGTGCTCTCGATAAAATCCCGTTAAACTGTCGCATTAATGACAGTGCAAAATAAAACGTGTCAGAAACAAAACGTGGTCTTAGTCACAGGAATGTTGAATATTATCCCTCGCGCCTTATCTATGCACAGAATCATGTGACCACGAAAGTCTGAAAATTGGTGTGCAACTTTCTTAGGAATATTTTGCTCTAAGTTTAAATGAATGTGCTGCATTGTTGGTCGTGACTTTTTGGGAGTAACAGTAAAACGTAATAGCCAGACACCACCACCAATCACTTCTCTAATTATCAAACAAACAGACGGACCTTATGTCGTTTTTTAAGTACACCATTACGAAAGAATAATGCAGGATTGGGATCTAGTAAGCAACTAGGCCACAATGGCAGGCAGAAGTTTTCCATTTAGTTTCCATACATAGTTAAGTAATCTCGAAAGTGAGTATATAATGTGCGAATAACAGTTTTGTTACAAAGTTTTGTGGACAACGATTGCAAACTACTCAGACGATGCACTAATGAAAATAGTATCCAAAAGCAACAAGATATTAAGAAGACTGGTTGTCCAACGGAAGTATTCTATTCGGGCGTGATAACTGCAACCAGCCATCGTCTGTATAGCTTCCATTTAGTAACACTGTAATCAGAACTATTGTATCTACCGATCGTAGGTTTTGCATTAGTAATGTTGTGAAGCTGATTTATCAGAGGGTCCGCATTAGGGTTGCATGTGAAAGTGAAGCTACTCGTCCACGGTAAAACTGTGCTCGTGGGTTCGCTCTCATGCCGCCAGCGTACAGTATGATATGTTGACAATACGACGGCACGCTAATTGGAAAGGCACAAGGGATATCATCTAGGACGGATAGGAGCTGTTTGTCGAAAGCTTAACAAAACCTCTATTGTTGTATATCACACTTACACGAACACTGACATAGATGTCAACATAACATACGAGTCTGTCCACTAAGTTGTCCACAGGCAACTTAAAACAACTCAAAAGTAAAGGTTTTGGCGAACACTGAACCGATGACACCCGGACCACGTAATCATTAATTGAACAGATCAATCCTAGTAAATTCCATGTTTACCGATAAATATTACTTACTTTGACATCATTAAATATTTGCATCCTGTCCGGTGATGAAAACGGAGAGTCGACGATTGGTTACGTTCAAATAACGCAATTCACTTCTATAGCTCATTCGCCACGTCCGATTAAAAAAGCTTCATAACTAGTGCGTTTCGTCTGAAAACATATTTTGTCGAAATCTTGTAGAAGCTGACTGCATGAGAAGGTGGTCGAGCGTTAACGAATGATAATTCGGTCGTGCCTAATGTGAGGTTAATGACGCAGTGGTAAACACGGTTGCCTCATGAACAGCGTGGCCGGAGTTCTAGTCCCGGTAGTGGGAAGGATATGCACTACTGATGAGCTCAAATGAGAGTGAAACTCGAGTCTTGTGTTCTTTGCGGAAGGGGCTGACCGGATAGTGTATGGGACTGCGACAGCTGCGATCAGTTGTGGGTGATGTTCAATCTATATGCGAAATAAACGATTGAAAATGACGGTTAGTTAAGCTGTTGTTTCTTGAAACACTGAGCCCTCTTCATATATTGATTTACAAAATAAATAAACAGTACACAACGAGATGAGGTTGATAAAACATCAACTTTCGGTGGTATTTCTGATAAAACCAGAACGAGCGCCATACCACTATTAATTAAAACACAGGTAACCAATATTCATGTGATATAGTTAAAAGACCACTGGACATTATCCAGGTAACTCTACAACAGTTTTACACGCATAACCCGTTTTTCACCGTCTACATCAGAGATAACAATACACTAATGGCTAGTGCTGTTGCTTAACTATCATACAACCATAAAGAAATCAGCTAGCTCTATCCAGGAAACGAAAAGAACAAATGAAATGGAGAGTACTCAACTGCTGAGCAATTGTATCTTTATTCATACATTCAGCACCAAGGTGCAAACGAACAACCGAGCTATAAGTGAAACTGTGGCATCACCAAAAAGACAGTTTCCTTACGGCTCTCACTGCTTCGCATCAATAAGTGCATTTGCTTAGCATATCAACTCGATTAACTATCGACAACACCCACTGCAGTGAACCCGATCAGACGCCACCTTACCTACAGTCTGAAGCCATATGCTTTATGAGTGGTGAGAATCCCAGCTCGGGAGATGAAATTGACCTACAGTAGCCAACTCGTTCATGAACGACTTTATTTTTGTACACCTGATCATCACCTGTCCATCTCGTACCATATACCCGTCGGCTGCAGCGTCGGTAAAGAGTCTTTGGTGTGACAGACTACCAACTGGCATCCCTAGGACATGACCTCACTGTCTAAGTATACGCAAACGTAAGATTTGGATGCACGAATTCGCTTGGTAATCACTACTAGGCACCACACTGGAAACATTTCTAGACCTTTTATTCTTTTGGAAATAGCAAGAAAGTTCTTAAACTGATGACAACTGGTCTGAACTTTGACCATTCTATGTTGACACCCTGAGTCAAACCAACAACAGAATAACATACCATATGATGCAAATAAATGTCATCCACGAGTCTATGAGTACATAACAACGTTACCTGAATTTGAACCTCCGGGAGATTGTTAACCGACTTCGGAGGTTACAGTGTACTCTTCGTAATTCTACGAGAAGCTCACCTCCACTAGTCAATAAATGAAATATGAAAAACCATCATTCTATTGGAGGAAGACAAGGGCACATTTTACTGTCCAGCTTTTACTGCATCATCGAGAACCTCAGCAATAAGAATTCAGCTAAAGTTTGCTGTTTGGAGAAAATTTGTCGAGTCACATCGAAATACCGGTCCAAATTTGATTTCCGTTAGTGTAATCTTCCATGAAACTCCGGACCTGACAACTCGGTTATGAGGCATACCCATTGGATAAACACTTTAGTCTGGATTCCGGATTTTGATGTCATGTCCGGAAACTTAGGACGTATTGTAGGATCAGGATTCACCTTAGACGAATTGGAGTTGGCGTCTCGTATGCTTACGTAATCTGGCAGATTTGTCGAAACACACCATTGGTGGTGCTAGTGTGATCTTCGAAGGTTGGTAGTAGGCTTTACTAGAGGACCCAATGTTTAGTGATCACTGACGGTTTGTGGAAAATCCTGTTCTATGGACGTGGTTGAAGTGTTCATGCAGGAGGACAAACACACTCTCGTTCCCACACTGTCATATTGCGGTGGGTTTACTATATCAGTTGTTACGTCACCTGTGCCAGTGTGAGTCAGTTTATAGTCAGGCTGTTCTCCTTAATCGGGTTTGCCGTCATAACTCGATCAGTGATCAATCGGAGGGGAATCCTTTAAAAGTTGACGCATTGTAATGGAAGGTTTTTCTGGTTCCCTCAATAAACTCCCAGTTTTGTTTATAAATTCCCCCTAGTTTAGCCTGGTGCGCCGAAATCTGGACCGGAAGTGTTAGTGCACACACAGTCACAAATTAAATGGAAAGTTTTATAGTTGTGAAAAGCTAGTGATGGAAACAGGACAACCCACGAAAATACTATGATTGCATCCTGATAGATCTTTGTTTACAAGGAAAGACTCGGAATTAAGTTGCGGGAAACGATATATTCGATACCATATTTTTATACATACAACAGATAACAGCAGACAAAGTAACCAAGATTGAAAAACAGGTAGTGTACAGTAAATTATCAATCAAAAGTATCTCCTTTCGTGCTACAAAACGCTCTGTCACGTTGAATGAACGAACCTAGAACGTGAAAATCACATTCAGGGGTGAAACTCACAAACTATTGCTACTCTCATTCAATGAAGAACAGAGTATTAGCACCAACCTGACGTGTGTTGTTACGCCTGTGTTTAACTACGGCGTAAGTTGCACCGGTAGAATTGGTAGGCGTATGAACTGTGGGACAAAGAAGTGTTTGCCGGAATGCGTTCCGAGCACGACTACGCGTCTTTATCCATTCGTCCAAGCTTCATACAAACCTTCGATTTCAGTGATTACCGGACACATGTTAGCCAAGGATTATCGGATTAACATCGACTCAACATTCATAGTTGTATAGTGTCGGTCTTTTTTCGGTTGACCGTAATTAGGTATCTCAAGTCAGCTTTACGTGTATAACACAGAATTGTTGGATTATTACACAGGCGGTCCAACCCAAGTGATTGTCTTTCATTCAATTAACCACGCTAATTATACATGTATTTTTGGTTGTTTTTACTCGGTCCTGTAGAGATATACCCAAATGCTAGAATATATCACTACCCGTTTTCTCACTGTTATGTTCAAAATTGTAAACGGAACCAGTTGTCTTGGGATTTATAAAAATGATGTAACCACTGGGGTCAGTAAAAGACAGTGTGAGTCTTCTGTTACCTACAGAAACTATTTTCTATTTAAAGGGAAAGATTAGCGTTACTATCAAATCTGAGTTTAGTTTCTTTTGCAATGTTTTTAGTTTTCGTATTACAAAGGTATAAAAAATAACTAACACTCGGATAGTAGGTGATTTAAACGTTTGCCAATTTACGTAAAGTGGTTGAAGTCCCTGTCAACTCGTGAAAAGTCGATTGTAACTTTTGTATACACGCTTTCGGTTTTTCTAGCGAGTTGTATTGTTCAAACGGGAACGATGCAAACACTTTTGTAAAAAACTTTGGACATACAACAAAACGTGTAGGCTTATTGTGTAGTGCTAGTGTTAGTTCACATAATTTCACACGATATCTTTCCTCTTAACAATAAGGTGTGGTTAGGGAACTTCTGGTTATTAATCGGAACTACCTACATGAAAGATGCTCATATCATTACATACCATTTCGCTCGTTTGTGTAACACAAATACTTGATTGATTTTTATATGACAACCAATAATCTTTGCCTAGACTAATCTTTGACTGTACAAGTAATTTTCGCGACTGACGGAAATGTGAAAACTTTCGATTTCAACCGACTCAAAACAGCATGGGGGCACAGCACTCAAATGTGACCAGTACTTATCAGCTGAGCTTTGAGATCAGACATCCATCAAACCTGAAACTAACCTAGCTGTTGAGTACAGATTAGACATGACTTGACTGAGAAGTTGTGCACATTACAACTGCTTTCTAAAATAAAACCACTCCCATCCTGGCGGACTGATAAGCAAGTGGTAGATTTTTGAACTTACCAGAGTGAAACATACATCATCACAAAAACCGGGTACCTATCACAAACACTCAATTGTAAGCGGGAGTTACGACTGACCGAGTGGCCCCTATCAAGTCTTTGTACTAAGTATCTAAATCGTTTACACAGGTATACTTATCTATCATTTCACCCTAACGGTGTTTCAGTTGCACCTGATTACCACCTGTTACTACGACTACCTTCTTTGATTAAATTTCAGAAGCCTGACAACATCCAGGCAACATGTCACCTAGTGTGGTACTGGACTGCAAGCGTCTGGTATTATTGAAGCTGGATGTATACTTCAATAATCTGTTGATACCATCTGATGGTAGTGACTGAAGTTCGCCATGGATTGCAGGATATTTTGTGACACTGTGCCCATTTTACTGAGAACGTTATTATCAATGCTCTACTTTCTGACGATAGGAGTTTATCGGAATCGATCCGGTGAAACAGTGATTCAGACAGTGTGAATGGTAGGAAACTGAGCACGTAATCTGCTAACGGATTTTCTCTAACAATACGTTCGACGTACACATATATAGTGTTGTGATCCAAGAAAGCGGATGGCACAGGGGTTACTTATTCGACAAAGCAATACATGGGTTAAGTATTTAAATAAAACCAGACACAAAACCACTCATTTGCACGCGGTATTCGACCTCAGATAGACTCGGCTACCACAGATGTCAATGCTCAATTCCATTAAGTAGCAGGGACCATGATGGGCGATACTGCACTTTGATGTTCCTTCCGGCAGTCTTCTTGTGGCTTGTACGATGTTAAAACATATGTTCTGTTCCTACTACTGAATAGCCGCGGTATCAGTAGTATAATACGATCGCTCAACTTCACTGCACTTCTGCCCCCAAAAAGATTGTTCCAATTGCAACAAAAGCCGTTCAGGTTTTCTTTGCTCTCTTAACGATTTGCTTACTGGCCCCGGGAACGTCGCTGCTCATGGCGTACACTCGTTTCTGTTCGGGGGTGTCGTACCATTTGCGAAGCTGGCTTCCGTGCACTCGATGTTGATTCATATCATTCTTGATCAGATACACTGGACAGCGGCGGTCCACTACCACATAAGGTCCTCTCCATCTCGCCAGAAACTTCCTCGATCCGGGTCCTGTTGCGCCTGGACTCCGTCTGTCTCTGAATTTAACCTTCAAACCAACTTCAAATACTGCATTTCTATCCGACAACCTTGCGGTTGACTGCTCCTTAGAAACTTCTCGTGCGTTCGTCAAGTTTTGGTTGGCCACTCTTCA
>LUCH01003232.1:64867-76327 GCA_013368495.1 Paragonimus heterotremus | reverse complement strand
AGGACATAGTAAGAAATTTTTAAGCTACGTCCTCGGACCTTTCTTAGGCAACAGTTCTTTCCTTACAGTATTAACCTTTGGAACAGTCTTCCTCCTGAGGTCGTTAGCTCCGATTCTAGCCAACGTTCTAAAACGGCACTTGACTCTCATTTTCAAAAATGTTTATCATGTGAGCAATCTGACTTTGATTTTGGTATTTAATATAATCTCCCAGAGCAGTGCTACACCCTGTTTTCAGTGACCGTCTTTCAGATGAACAGACGCCCGCCCGACACTGAGCAAGAAAAACCGACTAGATCCGGGACCCTTGGGCCTCTGCCTCGAACCCGTGTATCAATCGCTGAATCGCTGGAATTGACCTTGTCGTCATGACCTTGTTTCGGTGTGCTGGGAGTCTAAGTGTGCTTGAAAGAGTTGCGACCGTTTGACTTGTTTGTTCTGCGGAATGCCGTCGTCATCTTTTGATAGAGTGGGTTTCAACTTGGTTCTTATTTTAAATTAATAGATTGTCAATCTCCTGAATGAGGCGTCGCTTGCAGATGAGGTGCAGGTCAAAGTTACAAAGCTTTTGCAGGTTAAAGAGCTTACAATTCATCAAGAAAGTTCGCTGCTGGATAACTTTTTCGAAGAGGTTGCTGCCTTTCAGCATGACACAAATTTGGATGTGCGGAGGGTTGTAATAAGCTTTATTCAGGATGCCTGGTGAGAAATTTTGGGTCTGTTTTCTGCAGTTTTAATGCGCGATGGTGTCCAAGCATATTAGGCTACCCATTTTGTACATCCTGAATTAAAAAAAAGTTTCCTTTTTCGAGGCCGTATGCACTACTGACATGATACCATTTAACAAATAGCATATACTCATCTTTCATTGTTTAGTGGTTTTGTCAACATTTCCTGTGCTGTCTATACATTCATGTGGCCCTTGTCACCACGATCTACAACCTTCCAGCGATATGGTAATGTACACCTATGTGTGTGTAAACAAAACTAGTGAAAAAAGAACTGCGTAGTTCATGAAGAAATACATAATAAAACTGAACCATATTAGAATGTAATGAAATGCGATACACTTTTTGAACAATGCAAATAAACTAGCTCATTCTTGTACTCCATACGCACTCCTTTCATGTCCGTAGCGGCATAACTGACCTCATGCGCCAGAATGTATCTTACTGCGCACATATACCCCGACCATGTAGCCATAGCCTACATCCGTGAGAGAACCCTTAGCACAACCGCACGTCACATGCCAAAAAGGACAAGTGTCAAGAAAGACTTCAGTCGGTCTCCAGAATTCAAACAAGCGTCGGATTTTTTGGACGGCCTTCCCAACATTATTATTCCAGGGAATATAGCCTACAGTATTGACGGTGACGTGATACGGCCACGACTAAAGCTTCGATACCCACATCAACACACTGATTGATGTTAGTAGTCTGTGGTAAATTTAGATTCAAATGATAAGGTGAACAGGTACGGTCGTACTAGTAAGACGATTCACGTTGCAGAGAGTTTAGGGTTTTTGGGATGTTGAAGTTAACTTCACTTCAATACATTTACTTGTTGCGCGGACGTCTTGAGAGGGCCGGTAACGGGCGGCTCGCCACCAACGTCAATGGGTGTACGTTCATGTTAACAGGTCGTCAGTTTAGAGTTGAGAGTTTGCTTTGCTGTTACTTTCACTGCTAGTTTCCTGTAGTCTGTTTTTCGTAAATTTAGGCCGTTTATCTTATAATTGTACGTGAAACGACAATCCAGGGATGCGACAGCGTTTCGTCGGACTATCTGTCCAATTTCTTCTGCAGTTAAAAATTACCACGTATATTTAGGGGCCAAACAACCGTACGAGCAAACACGACGTTCATTTTTGTTAGATAACAGTATAAACTGATTTATACGTCAAATCTTGAAATTTCATTCCTTTCCACCTGCCTTAAGTACATTTGTTTTCTTTCAGTCACGTCGATCCAAGCCTTTTGAAGAAGGCTGTCGGGTATTTATTTTACCTGTTCTCCTCGGCCGTGCAGCAAGAACCTCCAGCGTTTAACTTACTCCGTTGTTTAACTCTGGCCTTGATATCCATATACCGCATGGCTCTCACTCGGGCCGTAAAGGTTGGCATTGTGGAGTCAGGCGTAACAATCGTCAGTTCGACAGGCATACCGGCTGATTCAGCCGCGGATATCGCATTAGAGACGTTTCGCAGTGTGTCCAGTCTGAAGGACGAAATCATCCGGCTCATGCTGCCCCATGCTGTTCCTGGCCAGCCTGCGTTCGGATTTTTGCGCCCAATCACGCTGAATGATAATGCTCGTACAGCAGTCATCAGTCTGGTTGAGGTAGGTTGCGTTCATCATTCCATTAAACCTTAACGAATGTTTACATCACCTGTATGTAGCATACGTAAAGTGTGCACCTGCTCATTCAAGCGTCCTCTTTGACCACCAGTTATTACACTGACTTCTTTGTTGTCGGTTAATTTCGCCGTTTTAAAGGTTTAAAGACGTTCGCGTTCGAAGTTTATATACTAATCTGTTAAAAACCAAGCATTGTGGAAGACCTTTTATTCATCACAGTAGCACAGACCAATGCCTGATGGTGGTTGTAATTTCAGTGGACTGTTCTAAATCATTCCAAATCTTCTTTCACACGAAGTGACTCATCGAAACCACGGAAACTTGGTCACATTGGCGATCCTGTCGTTCACGAAAACTCAGCGTTGTGATTTCTGTTCTCGATTATTTGTTTATTTTTCAGTGTCTAGTTTACTTGACATGCTTTTATGTTGGTCGAGATGAATACTTGCTATTCGTTAGCCATAATGCCCCAACCCTGATATTAACAAAAGCCGTAGTGGCATTCACCCATTCAGCGACACCGACAGACTGAGCTTCAGTGTGCAGTTCATACAATTTGCGTCGATGTTTTTTCTTAACTATTTTGTACTACTTCTGGTTTATTAAATCCTGTGTGAAGTTTCTGTTTTAGTTTTTAGCCTGTACACGACATGGTGTTTGCCGCCATGTTCCGTACAAAACTGCATGCTGGTTACGTACTTTAGGGCTGCCTAAAGGTATACTAGGGCAGCTGTAGCATCCAGAATCTCTGACCGTAAGATTGATAAGTTGGCTTTGTTACCAGGGTACTAACTCTGACCCTTCCTTGGGAGATCACCGTTTACGTTACCGTGCCACTTAATTGCTCAGTTACCGGCGTCACGTGATATTATCTATCCACGAATTTGTTACATGTCTTTCATTCTGGGTTTGCAGGAGGCTGTTCGAGTACCTCATTTATTTAACTGTAACCAGTGTGTTTACTTCATTTTGGCTTCCTTTATTTTCAGTCTGCCCGAATTAGTGACTCCATTGTCCTAAAATCAAGGTTTTGGTTTACATCTAACCACATTTACTAACTTTTTGTCACTCATAGCATTGATGGGTTAACGTTTAAGTTTTATACTTTCATCCTCGTTTGGTGTCATGATATGTCCTCATGCAAAGAACACTTTCCGTGGACCTCAGCTATAATTTTTCTGTGGAATTTTTGGAGGAAGGATGAGAGATTTTATTATCGCAAGGCTCGACCTATTTGATTGCGGTACATTGAGTTAGTCAACTTTATTTTGTAAGCACCGTCAGAGTAGACATTTCGTCATGATTACTACTGAGGCTTTGCAAGGACTATTCGTCTTTTATTATACTGTTGTTAACTGTCCCAAGTGAGATGTACTGTCCAGTCAGTGACCTACAATTTGTGATATCTGCGCCGTCATCATTGCCACCATCATCATTTTGCAGTAATGTCTACAGTCGGTTTCTACCAAAATATAGAAATAAATTCCTGATGAATAGTCGGAAACTTGGCTACTTTCAAGTTGAACATCACCGACAACTGGTCGCAGCTATCACATTCCCATAGAATCCCTAGTCGGCCCCTTTCGAAAAGAAGCACTAGACTCGAGTTTCGCTCTCATTAGAGCTTGTCAGTAGTACATATCCTTGCCACTTCCGTGACTAGATTGATCGGGCAACTTGATCTTTACTCACAAGCAAAAGTGGTTGAGCGTTCGCAGATGATAATTCGGTGGTGCCTAATGTGAGGTCAGTGGCACAGTTCACTATTTATTTACTGGTGTACAAAATGTTTTCTGGCTGACTGGAAATGTGTGAGCCCTCCCAGACCCAGAAAGGAGACGGATGTGTATTATTCCAACTCTCATAGTTGCTGTCAGATAAACGGGCGGTCTGTTTGAGATTGTGGACCGTCTCGCAACATCTCGTCAATCCCTTACCATTTCTAATGAGATTTTAACAAAGTTAGCAGCTAATCTGCGTTTTCTGACGTATCATGATCACACATAACAACCGCAGGGTGAAATAGTGTGGGGTATCCCTGTACGATCGATTTTGCTTGTCGGCGTAGAATTGTAACCTGTTCCTAACGGACACGCCAATGAGTCTGCAGTGTTTGGTCGTCGTTGTCTCCGTCACTTGGTCTGGACGTCCGCTGGTGCATATTTGTCAGAATTTGAGAAACGTGATCTGTTGGCCGAACAGTTTGCGATATTTGGGTCACGGGTTCTATATACTGCCTGAACGCCGGCTACGCTGGGCGTTTTTCATCGGAACTACTGAAATTTGGATTGACCGATGTGATCACAGAGTATGGGTACCTGTCGGTTCCATCGTCTGATATCGGTAAGTGTCGCCTGTTCGGCTGGGCACTTCATGGGTACTCAAATCGATGGCTAGAGTCACTGTCCGATGTGAGTTTGTGTCACAGAGAGAGCCGTACATGTGTTTAATCAAATTCTTGTCGCTATCTCCCCTTTCTTTGAATAACATTTCCCTTATAAGTTATCATCACTATGATTAACGATGATTCGAGCCACATTGCTATCAAGTCATGCTCTTGACGATTTGTGGATAACTAAACGAACAGCCGGAAGGAATTGGGATCATTTCAGTGAATGCTAACTAGTTGGAGATCTGGAACATGTGTTAATAAAACTTGAGTAGGAGTGTCGATTGGTTGTTCTCACTCATCTCAGTGTGAACCGCTGATTTATTGCTGTCTGTGATAATGATGATGACCCACCTCGTGAACTTTCTAATAACATCCGATTGGGCCTTGGTACACTCCGTGCAGTCAGGTTGTGAGCTAAATGGTTAATAATCACGTTACTTTTACATTCACTTAATTATCTTAGGAGACCTTAACATCTGGACGCCCAGTAATTCTAGTAAAAAAAAATTTTCAACATTTTTCAGTCCATCTACTTGCTTCTTACAGGCAGTTTTTGCCGTAGTGATTCAGTTGCTTCCATTGGACCTGATGAGTTGGTTGCTGACGCATATCCTACCAACCAGCAGATAAGAGTGACAAGTCGGGAAATCAAACCACATGATAGTTTGTGTTGAGGTTGTAGGAAACCACAATAACGTAGCGGGCAGCAGGTTACTTTAATGGAAACGTGGACGGTAAAAGAGAAAGCTGGCTTTAGAAGTTCACCATGCTACTAGTCCATCTGTTTCCTGCAACTTTTTTTGGTGGGGGCACAGACTGCAGCTGTTTCTGTTACAGACCATCACAATGGTAATTCGTTATAGGTAAGTGGGCGCTGAACAATTCCCGTCAACTCCCAACAGTTGGTCGCGCTATCTGTATCGATCGGTTACATGAACTGTATGAGAAACCTATTTACCAGAGCAAACGCGAGTACATGAGACGGTCACTATCCTGGGTTGTCTGTTTGAAGACACAACGGCCAGAGTCGGTTTACGTGCGCGCGTGCGTCTTATGTGCTCGTACACGTATACACTCACAGATACACCAGAGCCCATGCAGCTGTCCTGCTAACTGTCAAGTTTAAAGTGACAAATGATGATGGAGTGTGATTGAAGCGGTTTAAACTACCAAACACTACGGTCGTTCATTGTGATTCTCCTAATTGGAAGCTACTTCAAAATTCAGTCGTGGAATTTTCATAGGTTGTTTTTTGTCAGTTCGTTCGAACATACGCTTTCCATTGGTTTCTAACCGACTTTCCTGTTGTCAGCTGATATTGAGGTGTACCTGATTGTTTTTAGAAACGCCGTTCGGGGTCCAGTTCGCACACGTCGTGGTATTTAACGCATCGCCCTTGCGGTGAAGTTGAGTTAATTAGGGCTCTTTTGAAGTGGGATTTCGCTTCAAGTTGGTACAGCATTGGTCTGATTCCAAACCTTTCGCGACGGAGCTCTCGCGTACATCACCGTAAATGGTTTTATTATTGATGTGCTCAGAGTTTGCGATTTGTGGGTTTACTTTTCAGTTTTTGGTTCTTACGTTTTTAAAGTAAATTTCAGGTGGGCGCTACAGCAATTCAGTACCAACAAAATCTGTCTGCTCTTAGGTACCGTAGTTTCATTCATTTTTCTAAACCACATCTCGAGAATCTCGGTGGTTTGTTACAGGTTTTGGGGGAAGGGGGTTCCTATCGAACTTTTGTTGATGATTTCGCACAAAGCAGTGGAAATTTCGTGTTTTTTTACGGACTAATTATGGTAGCTTTCTACCGTTAACACTGCAACTTGGCGTCCCAGCGACATCCTTTGTTGGTTACCTGCTTTTTTTTTATAGCACAGATGACCTTTCGGGACTAGTGTTTTATGCCATGAAACTTCTGTTTAGTCGGTGTCACACACTTTGTTGTCGTTATAGTTTTTATATAGGGATTTAATTACTCTTTTCATTAGAGCGTTATTTATATTACCACCTCGTTGGTACCGCCAAATAACGGGCGTGATGTTTATTGTCTTACTTGGAACCTTGTTGGTCATCGATTACTACTTCAAGATCAATGCGCTCCAGAATTTTTGCGAGATCCGCAGCCTATTCTTTTGCTGGTGCACTGCCGGTGAACATACTTCGGCACGAGAATGCAAAAGTCAGTCGTACAATTTGTCGTTGGGATTCTTATGTTTGCATTGGCGGACGGTTATCATCTTTTCCTCCTGCTTACCGTTTTCCTGTAAGGTGTTGTTCTCTTACCATGTTACCGTCGACCTCTGTCGTCAAATGAATTACCTTTCCATAGAACTTACGATTTCGCTGGTAAGACTTATCATTAATTTTATCCCATCTGTAGTTAACTCTAACACGACGAACAATTAGTTTCCGTAAACCATGGGCGAACTTTCGGGCCATATGTTATGAGGAATTTCTCCTACCAGAGTTGACAGATAGTCGAACTTAATGTCGTTAGTACCACCGTCTTATGACTGATATCAGGGAATTAGGGGTGATCTATGAGGCGAACCAATGAAAGCTATGTGGGAGTTGTCTGATACCGACTTGTCATCTCGTGGTGCTCAGGTGTTAGCTTGCTATCATAAAACGTTTAAAAACGATAGAACTTCTGAAATTGAACATTTCAACACCTGCTCCTTACATCTACTTTGGTACGCCTAGGGTCGTTATCATTTATTTCGTTTTAGTTTGTGTGCCTTCATTCACGAATGAATGAATCGGAAATAAATGTCATTGAAAACATTGACTGTTTATTGTGTACTCGCGGGTTCGGTTCCCGGTTGTCTGGGTAGCGGGCGTGTGATTTTTTTATCTTGCACAGTAGGAAACGCCCTGTGGGGTGACACTTGATTTCTTTGTATGACTGTTTTTTTATTAATTCATAATGTTTGCTTCTGAATCGTTGTCCATTGCACGCTTATCAGTATTCCCGTGCTAAAACTCGAGATTAGTGGTCAGTAACGAGGCAGTATTTACCCACGCTGTCTCAATTTCCATCAAATTTGGTCTAGGTCACTTAACACATATGCTGTGATGTGTTGAGTTTCACACCTAACGTGAAATATTTCATGATGAAGTGTAATCTCTCGACATCCACAATTTATCTACCATTCCCCCCCACTCACCTGTCTTTGTAGTCTATCATCGTGCTCCATTCACGGCGTCTACCAAACTCGGATATTCCTCGTGCAAACGAAGGAGATATCTCTCTGGACCAAATCCCCGATATGACAAACGCTCAATTACAAGCGGTACTCGAAGCGAGCACAGCCGCATCCTCAGCTACCTTGTTACCCGGTGTTTGTCTTGTTCGTCCCCGTCGATTAAGCGAAGAAGCTGAACGTTTATTCACGGGGCTGTTGGATTGGCCCGTCCGGGGGAAGGCGTCTTCCACTACCGGCCCCATCAGCTGTGCGATATTGGAGGCTGTGATGGACACTTTGGTGACGATCGCAAGACAACGCCCCCAGTTCACAGATCGTGTTGTGCAGGCATTTGAAACCGTACATGGTAGGCTAAATGCGTTCAGCTGTATGCTTTGCTTACTATCCTACCTCTTCGAGTTTATTTTGGATGGTTTTCATTAAGTTTACACGTTTACACAAAATTTGTGAAGGTTGTACATAAACTCTTGAAATCAAGGGAGTGCCGTTTATCACAAAAATCTCGACTGTTGAAACTGCTCTTTTTGGGAATGACCTACGCAACTTTTACGGAATTCGTGTCCGTCTGCATCAAACTGATTTCGCCAACGGGGTTGGTAATATATTCTTGAAGGAGTTGAGGGTTTGACGTGAATTGCTTTTGAACAGACGTGTTGTTCGCTCGGGTCATTTTCAGACAGTTCGCGAAGAGGACTATGATTATTCCGCATTGTTCAGACATCTGGTAAATTAGCGCCTTCCGTATTTGCACAATCCGTCGTATTCCTCAAGAAGCTGCTTTAGCAAGTGTTATCAAGACTGGGGTTTAATGTATGTGGCGTTTTGTAGACGCAAATGTACGAATCTTGGACGTTTACACTCTTGGGCTCGTCTCTAGGTAATTATTGATCTAAGCTCTCTAGGCTCTCCGTTGGGGTCTCTGGCGACACCCAGACTGAATCTCGTGGTCAAGCTAGATTGGGAATCGCGCTGAGTTGCGAAGCAGGACAATGTTTGCTCGATTGACTCTCAGTGAACAGCCGCTTATGTGCCGTCACACTCAGTACATCAATCAGTTTATCAACACGTATCAGAAAAACTCAGTGCATTCGTTATATTGATGTATGCTCCAACGGATTGTTGTTTGGATGTTACCAAACATATGTTCCACGATTCCCAGTCTATCTCTCAAAACAGACTAAACGCTGACGTTATCGTTAACCTGAGATTTGAACGTCCATGCTGTAGATCAAAATCGGCTGGGTGTTGTACTTGGTCATCGGGTACAACGCACTAACGGTGGTGTTGCAACTGCACATTTCACGCTGTCCATATCTCGCATATCGCATTTCAGCACAGGAGGTAACATTTCGTCACTGGAGACTGTCTTGTGCATACCAGTTATAGACCAAACTGCACCATATAGCAGTCAGCTACAGATCGCACAACGCTGTTACAGACTCATGCATCTTGCGGTGACCACCTGGAATAGGATCATGCTATTGTGTGTGCCCGTATTATTTTGTCAGTTGCTCAAAGGTCATGCGTCTCTAGATCCTAGGTGATTAACTAGCGTCTGAGTGAAGAGTGCAGAGAACACTTGCCAGAAGGTGTTAGTGAACGGATTGCCCAGTTCGATTCCATCTGACTTGAATTATGAAGGCGACCGTCGAGAATCCAAACACAGGTTGTTTAAGAGCTCGCACAAAGACCGTGAGCAATACTTGATCGAACAGTCAAAAGAGGTGGAATGGGCGTTCTTATCTCGGAATAGTGGAAATAGGTTTTCAATGGATCGTGGTTGTGTTGATCGTCAAGTCGGTGTAGGTGAGAGCAGTCAGCGGCACGGATTTAACAGACGAGGTTAACATTCGGAGAAACAGTTCAGCTGGACTCAACTGAGACATATAGGCGACGGGACCCGAATGGTCAGTTACTGCGTTCCATACAGCACTCCGACTGAAGCAGAAGTGGCCTTGGAACCTAAGTTATTGAAGCATAACTGGGCCGCCGAACTAGATGTCCCTTCTGTTTTCAAGGATGGTGGAGAGAAACTGATATCGGAGCTGACAAAACCTCTTCAGACCATTCGCAAAACTAATGAGGTGCCTCATGCTTGGTGCCTATCGACAGTATTTGTCGTTTACATAAAGAGGCCTAAGGTCTTTGTGACAACTACAGAGACCTCGGTCCATTATCTGTTGCGTCCAAGCTCTTCACTGGTCTTATGTTATGTCGGGTAGTCAGGGATTTGGTTAATTTTAAGTTGAACATCATTCACATTTGATCACAACGTTCGTATTCAGATAGACTTTCCAGCCAGCCTCTTTTGAAAAGAAACACTAGACTGGAGTTTCGCTCTCGTTAAAGCCCGTCAGTAATTCATATCCTTGTCATGGCCGGGATTAGAACTCCGGCCACCCTTCGATGAGGCAACCCTATTGACAACTGCACCATTGACTTCACGACCGAATTACCGTATCTGAACGCCGAACCATTAACAAGCGAAAGTGGTTGGGCGTTCAGATAGGATAATTCGGTTGTGCCTAATACGAGGTGATGAAAACGGTTGTCTCGTGAATGCTTTGCGGGAGTTCTAGCCTCAGCCGTTGCAAGGATATGCACTGCTGACGAGCTCTAATGAGAGTGAAACTTGAGTCTAGTGCTTCTTTTCTAAAAAGGCTGGCTGGTAAGTCTGTCTAAAGATGAAAGCTACGATCAAATGTGAGTGGCGTTCAACTTAAAATTATATCATGTTGGCTGACTAAGCCTAGAGAAGGTCAAATAGATGAAGAACAGGCAGGCTTCCGGTTCCGTTGACGATGCGTGGGTCACATTTTTATCTTACGACGAATGTTGGAGCATCGGCACTCTTACGGTCATGGTTTTTTCGCACCTAAGTCGCCTTCGAGTCGGTTGCTTGGAACGTCCTCTTGGACTGTCCACACCCCATGGGAGTTCCGTGAAAATATGTGCATCTGTTGAGCTCACTGTATACCCACTCTACAAGCAAGTTGAGGGTTTATAAACTAGTACCATGGACGTCCATCCCTTCTAGTGATGTTCATCATGGGTGTCCGATCTTTTGCTTACTGTTTACTTTTGTCCTAAACGACGGTCTGCAAGTTACACTTGAGCGATGAGGATGTAAAGAACGCTTACCAAAAGGCGTTGGTGAACAAGTTACCCAGTTCGAGTGGGACGAAGGATCCTAATGAACACTGGGAACAAAACGTCGAAGCTGTGAAAGCATGCTGTGAACAGGCATGTTCCGATGGAGCTGTTCAGTTTCGACAGAACTGGATTTACGTCACGTCGATAAACCTCATGAACAAGCGTCGCTCGATCCCACTTGGTTCTGAATATGATGATGACCGTCGAGAACTTAAACGTAAACTGACTAAAAGTTTGCGCAAAGACCGTGAACACTACTTGTTCGAACAATCGCAAGAGATGGAAAAAGCCTTTTTATCTGGAAATAGCAAAAAGCTTTTTTCCCTGATCCGTGGTTGTACTGGCCGTC
>LUCH01003232.1:48707-62474 GCA_013368495.1 Paragonimus heterotremus | reverse complement strand
AAACAAAATTAAAAATCTTGTGTTCCCTGACAACTGTGGTTTATTGTATTAAAGACAAGAGAAAGTCCTGTGCGACGCGGCACTAGGCACAAATCTGTTTAACTGTTACGGCTGATCGTCTGTGTGAAATTATGTGAAACGCAACGATCGGACAGACACTGCCAGCTAACAGAAGGTGCAGGTAAATCAACTGCTGAAGTTGAAACCAGCGAGATATTTCGTTTGCAAGTTGTAGGCGCCTTGATGTTGTATGTTTGAATGTAGACATAGCTATTTTTAGCAGTTAGATCCCTTCCTCTCCCCTTCTTTTTTTCTTCTCTTCCTATATAGGGTTTTTTCCCTTCTTGGTTTTGTGGCAGTTAAGCATCACTTTGAACCACTGATATATTGCTGTCTATGATGATGGTGAGGGTAAGCTGGACAACCTTTTTACACTCCACTTGGAGTGATAAAGGTCGTCGATACGATGTTATAAGCCCTAGCTCTGCTCGTGGTATGACAGTAACTTGTTTTCACGATGTTCACATACTTCTCTCATATCTCCTTTCTCGATAGACAGTTCCAAAGTGCAACACTGTCAACTAAATTGAAAGTCCCTCTGGTGTTCAGAAAGAACAATTATCAGGGTTCTATGTGAATGGAGGAGTGCAAGCATCTGATAGAATGTAGAGGTCAGTGCATTCACGACCAGGTTGAAACTCAGCTTGCTCCTCACGGATGTGATGTTTACGCATTCCTCTTAGTCTACAAAGTACATAGACTGCCAGCAACTTCGATGCAATAAAAACAGGATTAGTACCTCTGTGATTCGCACATGAAGTCTGGTCATCCTTGTTAAAAATGGGGATGCTGTTAGCCAGACCGCGGACCTTTGGACTCATTTCACTGATGCAGAGTTTCTGGAGCAAGGCCGTCAACTTTTTAACCAAAGCTGCACCCGTATCTATATCGACTGCTCGACTACATTCTAATACTTTCTTATTCTCCAAACAAACTTGTTTTTACCTTTGCATCCAAATTTCACATAAGGTCCGTTCTGCTATCCACAGTCTGTTCCTTCTCTAGATCGCATTAAGCTTTCCTTACCAAACTCAAAAGAAAATTGTGACCCTTCGCTTAAGCTGTTCACTGCGTTTGAGTGTTTCTTCTGAATGCTCGCTTTATGAGAACCAGGTTGATGGTACCGTTTTCAACACCTTTTTATGAGTTACCTGTGAACGCTAAGTTTAGCTAGGAATCTCTCATCTGTTATTTGATATTCGATGGACAAATCGTAAACGTTCTATTCACCAGCAAAACAGGGGCAATGTGCTTATCTTATGTTCATTGTTTTTGATGTTGTTGAATTCATCGAGTTCTGCGCTGTAGTTTTTTAAATATGTTTCCTCAAATGTCTGCTCATTTGTATATCTGTCATTCTTTTCTTCTACCCTTTCCTCCATTCCTAGTAACCTTGCCTCCCCACTTTTCTGACGTACAAGTGAGCGTGATTCGTAGGAAGTTAAAGTCGGGTCTACTACAATTGCTACGACACCCTGCAGCTGTCGCAGACTACCAAGGTCGAATTACCATTCTTCTCACCGATCTGGGCGCGACGCAAAGCGAGGTAAGTTGTACGTAATGTGTATCATCTGATTGGTTATTGTATAGTTGGCTTTTTGGTACTGATCCAGGAGACATTCAAGTCTGGTTGTACGTTAACGACCATGGATGAATAAGGCTTATGGACGATAACAGTTGTTCGTATGAGTTGGGATGCTTTTACCTGCGGTCCCTCTTTCATCAGCAGGACTTCCCAGGCAGTAAGTTTAGATGTTTGACTTCAAATATGTGATATAACACCTTCAATTAGCACGATTTCAGTTACTACCAAACCTCGGATATAAATGTTATGTATTTCTTTGAACGGATTCTACTTCAGTGGGTTTAGAAATTGGTATCGCAGTATACATACATTCCGTGTTAATCAGTCGTATCCGGTTGTGTCCTTTTTTCCACTGACTAGAGTCAACTTGGAAAAAAGAGGCCGTAATTACGATTAATGGTGAAATTAAGGCGTTCAAATGAGTATATGCACCTCATCGACTGTTGCAAGCTGCCATGTCTTGTGGCGTTTCAACCAGGCGTGTAGATACCCATGAGGTCTTCAACTTGACAACTGATGCCTGTCCAATTACTTTAAAGCAAATGTCAATGTTTATCTCGTAAATTTTCCCGATCATTATGGATCTCGTTGAATAGTAAACGATGCGGCCGACGCCCTGCTGGTGTTCTGGATACGTGGCTCGGCTACCGCAGACTGTCTCTTTGTTCTTTGACCATCTGGTCGCTTTTCTAAAGTTTTCTGATATACGCACTGGTGAACTGCCGAGCTACTTACGTGATCATTCCATTTGACCGGAGTTTGCTGGCCAAGACAATGGATTTCAAACGCGATAAGTCCGTTTACATTGTTAGCACCGACGATTAAGATTTCCTGACTGTAGGACAACTTCCACGTAGACACTAGACAATTTTTTCTTCCAACAACAACTACAGTGACAGTGAGCCACCCCGTTGGTTTATGGGTCATGTTTCTTTTGAACGAAAAACTGTGGGTTTGGAGCCTCAAATCAACTCAAGTCTGTTGTTCGATCTCGACAACCAAGAAGTATTCTGCCCCACGATTCGTTGCTCGTTTGCCACTTCATATGGGTTTGTCGTGTTAAATATATAATAGTATCACCTCAGCATCGACAAGGAATGTTTTCGGAGAGAATTTTCGGAAAGAATGGAAATAAGCAAAAGATTTGATTTCATGAGATTGAATGCGAACAGTGTTGTGGATGCAGGTACGCTATTGTCTGCGACAAACCACCATATCAGGTAGTGTTTCTTGCTGGCGATTCGAGTCTTCATGAGGTCCCAAACCCAGCAGACGACTCTCGCCGATATTACTCGACACAACAGTCAATGATTCCATGTTTTGTGTCCATCTGGCGGTTTGCGTAAACTTTCGGTGGTCCTGGTGAATAGTGCCCGTTGCAGCGAACGCTCTTCAGGTATTAGGAACATGTAACCCAGCCATCGTGGATCGTGCCTTTTTTGTTCGACCGCGTTATTTACGTGACCTTTCCATTTTATGTGAGCTGATTGATGAAGAAAACGGTGGTCAAACACTGAAGATCTGTTCGCATCTCCATCATGAACGGGTTATGTTTCCGAGCTGTACAGCAAGAATAGATCGTGGACAGACATACACCCCATCCTTCAGCGGTCATCGGACGTCTTCTTACACTGAAAATGACTCAGGTTAGCAAAGGCAGTGCGTGCCTCTGCTTTTCTCGTTTGTTACCTTCATTAGCAACAGTAGAAGTTTCCGAGATGAGGTTACCAAAGTATGAGACAGTCTGCAGTATCAAACGGATTTCTCGCAGTAATGATAGTAGAAATGAAAGCGTTCCGCTCTTGAAATAGCAATTTTTACCGTGACGATGCGAAGCACCGTATCTTCAACAGATTTGTTACGCTGAACAGTGTTGTCCGTATTTCCCATGTTGGTCAGCTTAGTGGGAATACCCTCCATACCAAAATTAATAAAATCTTAGTACGCACCTTCTGCGACGTAATCCATGACAAGAATGAGCACCGTTGACAAACATCATCATTGATGATGAGCACCTTAAACAGTTACCCGTACACTCGTTCTGCTTGTCTAATGAGCATACAGTTCACTCAGGGGATTTGCATTCCTCTGGTCTTTCTATGCACAAAAGAGTTCCAGAGAGTTTCACATTGAGACGTCATTCAAGTCTAAAAGTGTCGCAACGTTGGCTGCTTACAGGAGTATTGATGCTCCAGTAACCGTTACAGTGTAAAAATGTGATCAACGTACTTACGACCATATCGGAATCTTACAAGTTCTTTGTGAATCTGACGTTTCCTGGGTTTAATGGGCCGATGTGATATTACGCGCGTGACCTACTTGGATATCATGGTGACTAAACTGATACTTGCGTGATTGTCGCATAGACTCCAATTCCATTTTTCGAAAACTAGAATAACTCTGAATGTGCATCACTCTTGAGGCGCATTTCTTATTTTTCTAATCCTCCCGATGTTAAGATTTGTGATGTCAGTGTCTCACGACCCTCTTTGAGAGGAGGTAGCAAGTGATCGAAACTTGGGACCTTGTTTCACTTGAATGACGGAAGCTCCAAGTCCACTTCAGCTTCTGTTGGGTAACCGCTAGCAGCACAGTAACTTGCACTTTGGGTCGTGTAGCCTATATTATACGGCTGGAGCCAACTGGATTCCTTCGAAATGTTCAGCCCGTCTGTCACATCTTCGTGATTTGTTGCTAACAGATGAGCCATACTTTCTACGTGTTATCTTATTATCACCAAATCGACAGCAAATGTAACCACGGATCGCGAAAGGTGTACTCTTCGATTTCCATGCAGTATCGTTCCATCTTTTTTAGTCGTCCAGTTGAGTGATGCACACAATCTATGCGCAAATCTTTAATACACTCGCGTCAAAGCCTTCGGCGAGCGTTATCATCTTCATAACCACTAGCAATCAATTGACGCTCGTTTGTCAGTTTCATGGGTGCGACAGATCCGGTTCTGTCACAGTTGCACGGTTTATTCAGGATATTTGTTCACAATGGGCTGTCATGGCTGCAGCGGTTTGTTCGCATGTTTTTAGGGCTCTCTCATCTGACTTGACCCGGCAGTTTGTTCGTCAGTGTTTCCTGGCAAACACTTATTGCACCCTGTTTGCTTGAATGCGAGTAAATGATCCTTGATCCATGAATTTATGTTCTCCGAACAAATGAAACCACGGTCTGAGTCCAGCTTATTCCACCAAAATACACGGCAGTCTGTGATGGAGTGACGACATCTGTACCTACCCATTGTGTAATTGATTTGTGTCACTGGTTGGAGTATACAGTTCACTCTCCGTTTGACACATCGCTTTCTCCTGTTGAAATGCATCTCTCGGTATATCGAGATCCCGGGATGCACATGTATATTACCGCTGTTAGTGCGTTGTGTTCGGTCACCAAACGTGCCACTCATCCACTTTTCTTCTGGAGCAAGATAACCAAGTTGAACATTTAAATCGCATGCTGGTTCGTTGCTCCAACTTCATAGGATAGAAGATGGCACTATAAATTTCCATTGACGTAATAACCGTTGTGCTAAATCCAGCAGCACACGGATTAGAATTTAGCAGTGTCCAGCTGAATAAACTTTGTTGTGCTTTTGAAGTTAATGTGGTCACCACCCTGACTGGACCATTAGGCCCAACTTCAAAATCACTTTAGATCAGGAGAGAAAAACGCTGGAATAAATAGTTATTCGGATATTAGCTCAAGTGTGTATGGGTATAAGAATTGTTGATTTGTTTCACAGAGGCATATGCCACATCAGGCTTCAAACTTATGTGACTTCTCGTTTGAGCAGCTTATTGACCTTTTTTTATCGGGGAGCACGAATGGCATAAGCGCCAGTGCTTATTCGTCTTAGCCCTGGACAACTATTACAAGAAAGTTTGTAAGATTGGATGGCGAAGTTGGACTAGAATTGATAACGACGTTGTCAGGAAAAAGGTAATTTCTTATATCACAGAAAGAGATTGGTTTTAAGTACTTCGTCCTAGTCTGTGATTCAACAGTTTGACCTGTAAGACAACGAGAGGTACGGTTTTTGTGGGTACCCTACTCGGGGCCTAATTATTCAAGAGTCCGATTCAGTTGGCAGCGAAAGGCTTGCCTCGCCTTCAGGCATAGTGGTTACCGCACTGCCTTGTGATGTATCCAAAGCAACGTTAGACTTTTCAATACTACCAACTCGTTTTCAACAGCATATGATAATGCACCGGAGGTCGCGACCAACTGTTAGACTGTCTGAATGCTGTTTGCTTCAGGATATCTCTTCTAATCCAGGTCGTCCTTGTTCGGAGATCAGCCGTACCAAACCTATAAAAATAAGTCTGTTATGTGCCCACGACCTTTAAATGTATTATTTACAGATAAATCAACCCTGTTTTCCAACCTATACAGTGTGGTCAACGTACGTAGACGTACCATGTAAAACGGTCATCCGTGTAAGCTGATCAGCCCACCATCTCAAAAAAGTCGAGGTTAAAGGCCATTAGAATCCTGTACCTCACCTTCGTCGTGTGTGACAAAATTTAGACACGATCATCGGTATCTGTCTACGGTCTACCATAACCCTGGCTTGCTCGAATTGTAAAACACAAAGGATACTTACATGATAATAATGCCTATTTTTTATTAGCTTCAAAACCGGTGAGTTTGATATGTGCACACGCGGGATAAATTAACTGGACAAAAAAATAAACAATGTAGCGAAACCCATCTGGGATCAGGACGTGATTGCATGCTTCAGTACGACATTCCTGGCTATTTGGCTGAAGTCTGAACAACACTGAGCACTTTTGGTTGGCAGTGTCTACGGACGTAACCGAGAAACGTGGCAACTGACGTTCATATTGGACCCCACGATATTCCCCTACCAGTTTTTCAGTTTATCAATCATTTCGTGTTCTCTGATCTTCTTTTGTGGTCTCCTCGACGTTCTTCGGTCATTTTTGTTATTATAGTGCTACTAGGTACGTGTAGCCAGTTATAGTGTGTAAAACATAGTCATTCTTTTATTGTGTGTGCCTTGGTTCTTTGGTGTCCTGTCTACTTCGTGTGTGTTAGCTGATCTGTCGGACGCCTGTGCCGAGTTGATCATTTTGTTTTCAGTCTTTTTAAACAAATCTATATAAACATATTAATCAATCAATCAACGTTTTGAGGGTAGTCTGAAAACATCGCTTCGGATTATTCGATTCCAATATTCAGGGTTATTTTGCTCCTACCTCGATGTTTGATTTTGTATTCCTACTTTTTGATTTGCAACCAAATGTCTAACGTTTGCTACACTGCGCTTAGGTCATGGAGGCCCTCCAGCGTCACACAGAGCTGCGCCATCCCCAAGTGTACGGCAGTTCAACCTTCGATACACCGACCACTGACACCGTAGACCACGGAGATGTGGACATGCGTCGGTTACCTGGTCGTGTGGGCGCACCGATTCCGTTGTCCGTCTCCGCACCTTCACCGTGTATGACCACTGAACCGAGCAGTTCGGCCTCGATACCACAGGGTGCACCCGGTACTTTGAATAAGCAGGACCCTGGTGCAGATGAGACTGTGAGAGTGACCAAGGTGTCCGTCATGAGCAATCAATCCACGTCTGATGGGTCTACCTCGCTGACAGATCCGAGAATAGCTGCCTCCGGCAAATTTTCTCTCGCTGAGGTCAGTTTTCCGTGTCATCAAATTAAAGCGGGTTTTATCCGATGAACTATCCGTGTGCGAAAGTTGTGGTCAGTTTTGAGTGATGTTCAGCCTGTGACAATCGATTTCTTGGACTGTTTACTACTTATGTGTTTGTATGGACCTGTCCGTAGGTCGTCAAGCCTA
This sequence comes from Paragonimus heterotremus, assembly GCA_013368495.1. Lineage (NCBI taxonomy): Eukaryota > Metazoa > Platyhelminthes > Trematoda > Plagiorchiida > Troglotrematidae > Paragonimus > Paragonimus heterotremus. The sequence continues at coordinate 54,991 of LUCH01003232.1, read as the reverse complement.
AACATGCTTAATCATATTTACATGTTGCGTTTCACAGAACCTCTCAACCGCTTTTTAGATGGGTTTTTGAGTCGTTACAGGTGAGATAAAGATATTTGCTCGTACGTTTCTGTCTCTTTGTTGGTCGTGGAAGCGTCCGTCGGACGGTGTATAGGTTTAAACATAAAGTGGATAAAGAGAAATTTCAGCGAAGCTATTAGTGTACAATGAAATCGACAACGAACATTAGGACAATGAATCGGGGTTCTGTCAGCTGTGTACGTTTTCTGATCCCTGGGATTAGGTTAGGAAAGTGCCTAGGAATCTTGTAGTGTAGGTTGTCTCTCGTGTAGAGTTGAGCAGTTCTCCACTGTGAACAGTCCCTAAATGTCAGTCGGTTCTGTTTACAAAACAACCTACCCATTACGTAACACATTAGGCTTTCATCCTCGTTTAGTGAGTGAAGATTTACGAGTGGATAGCCCCGGGTGTTAATTATTTTGTGGGGGGAAACTAAGTCATCCTTAAGCTGGGAATTGGTCTAATTCCGCTTGTCTCTTTGGATATTGAAGTTTTCTAGATCCTATAGTTTTTCTAGTGGCTTGTCTTTGAATACTTCCCATAAATATCAGGTTTTTTCAAGCTAAGGACAGTAGACCTGTGTGTGGGCGGATTGTGATGGCGAACATATTTGGAAAGACTTTTCGGTGGAGTGTCCTACATATTATTTCTAAAAGGTACTGTGGCATTTTAACCATGGCTACACAATTTTTAGACAGACTGTCTGTCTGTCACTAGGGTTGCTTGGTCTTGTTCGAATTCTGATAGGAATATTTCAATGTCTCTAAAGTAGTTAGCATAATTTTGATGACAGACGTCCATGACTTCGCATTTGTTAACGTTGGACGGTCATTTCTGTTTATGGAGCTTTTTTTATTCGTATGGCTTTGCGTGTTTACCACCTCTTCCGGGCACTGCAACTCGCCAGAGTTTTAAATCGTTGACTTACTGTAGCATTGGGGATTTGTTGATGCTGAACAGCTCAAGAATGAAGGGAATAAATAACAAGGGGCCCTGCAGTGAGTGCCATTGTTGACAGGGAACCACTTTGACCACCGTCAATTCACTCAAACATTGAATCCAAGATTGGCCAGCCACTCCTCAAACCACGTAAGTGAAGGCTGGTAGACGATGTGACTTTGGAGTCTCCGTAACGGGATGAAGAGATCAACCTATCAATGGAGATGAATCACATCAGTGGCCAATCCTTTGTCATTAGTCTTCGTCCAAACGTCACTGACGATTGGTAGAGTTGGGATGTTGCTGCTCAGTAATAAGTTCAAGCTCTGCTACTTTGACCCAATAAGGGCCATTCGATAAACTCCCCCATTATTTCCGGGGTCACTGAAAGCGACGTTATTGGTCGACATTTTGCTGGGTCACCTCTGCATCCGCTTTCGATGATGGTTGTGATTGTGAACGGTTTCCAGGCTTTCCGTAGATGACTCGTTGACAAAGAACGTTTAAACAGTACTGCTGATGTCTCTGTTAACTCAGTGGAACAATTTTAGCAAGGTGGCAAGGAGTATCAAATCTGGTCCGGATGATTTGTGGGTTAGTGAGTTCTCCAATTTCGATTCTGACCTGTGACGCTGCTATTTGGTTTTGTTCACTTAGGTTGCCGTTCGAATTCAAAAGTCTTTCGTAGTTTGCAGTTTGAACACTTACGCACTGTTTACCCAAAGCGTTGGTCACTTCTGAATCTGTACTGGTAAATTCACCAGAGGTTTGGTGTTATGAAATGCCAGTCTTACTTCTTGCTCGCTTTGCGACTTCGCTGTAAAAAAGCCTAGGATTTACCTTCAACCTTTGAGCACGATGGTGTAGACAAAACTGATGCGACTGCACCGCATGATACTTGTTCCGTGCTGAACGTTTCAATGTAATCAACTATCCCAGTTGCTTACTACATCTTTCAGCTGCGGCCTTAGTCACAATACCTTCTTGTGGGATACATTGTTGGTATGAATGGGTGATACTTTACTGGAACGTGATTATTAACAGCATCTGGGATCTCCTCAACGATGACTTGTCAGTGATCTAAATTGACTGTGGTGACGGAGCTAGACCATACATCCTTGGTGAGCTATGTCCTTATCGCTGCGAAGTTCTTGTGATAAGTATTTCGATTCATATTTTGGGGAATATGTCGTCTAGTTCCGTGCAAATAGCTAAATCCTGTTGTCCTGTGATCCTACTGGTCCAGTGGAACTGTATTCTTCGGATTGCCCACGAATTCAACCTTGTTGGTAGGAATCTAGTGAAAAGAAGATGGTTCCTGACCTACTCACTACTTAGCATGATGGTGCATATGTATAGGTAGACCAGCTTCCATTATTGCTTCCAATAACTCCCCAACAGGTGCACTGTCAACTAAATGGTTCATGAAACCTAGCTCTTGGTGATTTATGTCCTCAAGTATTAAAGTTTGAATGTAACCTAAGGATATTATTCTGTATAGAGTGGTAGGCAAGGCTGTGTCGGTATCCTTATACGCAAGAAGTGATTTGTAGATCACCCTACTCAAGATGTGGCACTTTGCCAGACTGATTCAGGGCAATCCAGCGGCAGCCTGTCACGCTTACCTGTGACCTTTAGATGCGATCAAACTGAAGAGCCAACCACCTCCTTTACCGGGTTTCATATCGCCACGGAATACTATCATCATCATCAGGGTTGGGCAATTCACCGTTCTATGTTTTCTCCTTCCATTAGGTTTCCGTGATGTTTGCTGTGAGTTTCGCTGAGTACAGAGGTTTTTAATGTCGTCCAGCTTGTTGAACAATGAAGTTGCATTGGCACAAAAACAACACCAGAAGACAGTTTCACGACCTGCGTATGAATTTGTACATGCTAGCAGGATCTGCCTGATTAAAATTTTTCGTTGAGAGAGTCATGCATAAAACAGTCGTGCGAGTTTACTCTTAAAGAGGTTTATGAAGCCAGTCCTGAATAGATAGCTTAGTATTTTACGGTCATGTTTTGTCTAACGGTGAAATTAGAGGCTGGTACGCTTCCTTTCGTGATTGTGTATATATGCGGTATAATCGGGCGCGTCAGCGTTCCCTAATAATGTCATCCGAAGATTGTTTTCACTTCGACATATCGATTTAAACGAGTCCTTATCTGCATGGTTGAGAGAAAAACAACTCCGGTCACTTCCCGGTCGTCTTTGCCGAGGAGGAGAGTTGACTTGAAAGACTCTCCCTGGAGTATCTGACTGACACGAGACAACAAAGTGTACCATCCTCTCAGGGGGATCGTACTGGGAACCAATGATTTAAGTGTCTGATCTGTTTGGCAGTGATAGGCTTATCTAACCTGATGATAAAGTGAATAAAACACTGTTGTCTGACTCTCTTAACTGCCTCGTGTACTTCATGTCTTCTACTCTGTATCAGACTTTTGAGTTATATCCAGAGTTCTTCGATCATATTGAGTCGTAAGCCGGCGATTACAGTCATCTTTAAAGTGAACGGAGTGTTCTTTTGTTTGACAGCACCTCTTTTTCACTCGTAACGGAGTCATCTTGTCTTTAAATACTACTTGGCTGTTTGTTTATGACGCGTGTCGTATGCAAGGTGTGGGCACTTTGTTTTCTAATGTTTAACCCAGGACGCTTACGAATTTAGTGCATTCCATTCTCTCTCTATTTTCGTTGTTATTCAAAATCTAGTACATTACATGTTGGAAGACACTTTGCAGTGGGAAAGCTGAGTTCCAGAGGATATATTTGAAAATTGTCTAACCCCTGTTTTGCATACATATTCTACTTCGTGCCTGTGTGGTAGCAAAACTTATCATCTGCATTATCAACGATAGTGAATGTCCAAACATTTTGAAGAGCAGTTCGACTGTTCCCAATCGGTCATTATAGACGACTAAACCCTCATGGTCAGCTATTGCGTTTCAAACGGTTCTACGTCAGCAGAAGGTGACCGTGGAACTTAAGTTATTCAAGCCTAGCTGGGCTTCCAGACCATATCTCTCACTTTCTCTTTCCAAAGATGGTGGAAAGAGGTTGGTAACAGAACTGACAGAATTTCTTCAGGCGATTTTGAGGACTGAAGAGGTAGTTCGTACTTGGTGCCTATCAATGGTAATCTCTGTCTCAAAAAATTGAGCCAAAAGTGTACGTGACAGTTAAAGAGATATCAGTCTAGTGTCTGTTGCATTTAAGTTACTCACTAGTCCTATATTACGTGGGCTCACTAAGCTCAAGTAAATCAGACACATAGAGAACTGACAGGTTTGCAGTCCAGTCGAGAGTGCGTTGATCACATTTATACCTTTCGACGGGTATTCAAGCAACGGCACTCACATGGGCAGCCGATGGTCGTGTTTTTTGTAGACATATAAGCCATCTTTGATTGGACTGTTCGTAATATCCTGTGGAACGGACTTACTCCAGTGAAATACTTGAATTAGTTAATATCACCTTGTGCTTAATCTGCGAGTATGGTGAGAGCTTATGGGCAACTGTCCTGTGTTTGGTGTTTGCCAAGAGTGTTTCACCCCCTCATCCTTGTTCAGTTTTTTCATGAATGACATTAGGGAGAATGTGGTTGTGAAATCAAGTGTGCTTGATGTGGAGTTTCTTCTTGACACTAAGGTTAGCCGACATGGACTACGCGAATTACATTTTTTTCGTCTAGCCGGAGACAAACAGAATCAAGACAAAACGATCGGGCAATCCACTTCAGACTGTGAACAGTTTCACATACTTGGGTAGCACTGTCTCACCAACCTGTACTATCGCTGATGTGATATCAGCGAGGATAGCAAAATGTCTTTGTCAGCCTGCAACGTCTGTGGCTTCAGAAAAATGTTCGGCTGTCATTGAGAGGAAGACAACGAGACTGGACCTTGACGCGGTGTGACGGCTTGCACATCTTGATGACCTATTGGGCTAAACTGGACGGTATGGCCACCACACCGATAGAGTCACTCATGTCAGGTATGCCAACAGTCTCCAGGTTGAGAGTTGGGAGAAAATTGGCATCTTCCGGAAAACGTACCAGTTCTGGTACACTGTCACCCACCCGATGCCTTGCGGTATAGGCTTTTGAGCCAAAGGCTTTGGTTGAGAGCCCTTATCGTTCTCCTGTCTAGGTCTGGGCACCCTGACAATATCTCAGTCCACACACAACCAGGAATAATCATAACACAAGTAATTTCATACTGCATCGGCCGTCTCACAGTATAAATCGGATCGCCCTGTTTGCTGCATACAGCAGGGTGGATAGGCGAAAACATTCTACTGCTGACCCCTCCCCCACTGTCCTATCAAACTTAGTTCTTAGGTCCCTCCCGACCTCCATTTCTAATAATTGCTCTACAGGTCCCACAACAGATGTAACTAACCGCAGTAATACTGAGCCGGTAAGTTCCGTCTCTTGCCATTTAGCGTTAGGCCTCCCTCTTTCCTTGCTTAGACCTAGAATGCGAATTAATATAAGTGCCTTCAACGTTCGCACTCTAAAACAGATAGGTCAACAGGCCGCTCTCGCACGAACATTAGACTCATTGTATGTCGATGTCTGCTGTATCTCGGAAACTAGAACCCAGGACAGTAGTCAGCGTATGGAACTAACAACACCCACATTGTCTACTCGATACTGGTTATATACTTCGGGTGACTCCACAGCCGCTGTTACAGGTCAGGCTGGAGTAGGTATAGTCCTTGGTTCGACGGCCGCAGCCTCATCCATAGATTGGATTCCTGTCAACAGTAGAGTTTGTGCTGTTTGCTTGGCAGGTTCCGTTAAGGCCAGCTCTAGACGCAATACTTTCAGGAATTTATTCATTGTGTCTGCTTACGCTCCTACTGACTGTAGTGACGTCGGCATCAAAGGGGCGTTTTACTCGGACCTGGCCGCTCTCCTTCGGTCGATACATGGATCTGATATAATCGTTCTAACCGGAGATATGAATGTCCTGGTGGATTACCTTGGTTAAGCCGAATCTCGTTTAGGTGACAGGTTTGGGAAAGCGTCACGCCGATCAGATAATGGTGGGCGATTGTTGCAGCTGTGCATCAAGCATAAGCTATTTTTAGCCAGCACATGTTTTAGGCGTCGTGAACGTCATTGCTATACTTGGCGCCTGCCTGCTCCGAATCAGGCCTGGTCTCAGAAAGACCATACGGCTACCAGTTCGATTCAGGACTGTGGTTCTTATTGGAGCACGTGTTTGAATTCAGATCATGCGTTTTTAGCGTTTTGTACAGCATAATTTTCATTGTT
>LUCH01003232.1:26619-46926 GCA_013368495.1 Paragonimus heterotremus | reverse complement strand
TAGGAAGCGGGTGTTTGTCACTGATTGTCAAACGAGTTCTTTCATTTCGTCACTACATTTGCACAAACTTAGATGGTTAGGTCATGGCGTAATGATGCCAGCTAATCGCTTGCCACACCGAGCACTGTTTGCCGACGCTGCGGCTGACTGACGCAAGGTGGACAACTGATGACCTGGCGTACACAAATGGAATCGTTCACGAAGGGGTTGGGCACAGTAGATCGGGTTCGTCTTCCAGGCTGGGGCCCTCACGACTCGCAGAGTTAGTGGCTTGAGACGATGGGTGAGGTGGCGGCTGATCGAACTCAATGGCGTGAACGTTGTCGCTGTTTGTCCGAGTTATCTGTGAAGTGTGTGCACTTAATAACGCAGGACAGTAAAAGCCGTGAGGAAGCTGTGTTATTGATGACGCTCTACTTTCACTTGCGGTTCGGTTGTTTGTTTCCAGGGTGTAGGCGCCTTCATGTTGAATGTTTGAATATAGACATAGCTATTTTTAGTAGTTAGATCCCTTCCTGTCCCCTTCTTTTTTCTCTCTTCCTATACAGGGTTCGCTTTTCCCTTCTTCGTGATTGTGTGGTAGTTAAGCATCAGTGTGAACCACTGATATATTGCTGTCTGTGAGGATGCTTGTGATGGTTGAGATAATTCCCCATTGCTATTTTCGCTACTGTTCTCACTAAGATTGTATAGCTAGAGGAAGTAAGTGTATTAATGGATGTTTTCCATGTCTACATAGAACTGGATAAGAACACAATGATAGCTAGCGCGTAAAGAAAACCGCACAGCATATGCGAATGCATGTTGTATGAGGAGATATTGCCAGCTCATCTAGTCTGAAAAGCTACATGAACTTGATTAGGTTGTATCCTTTACCCACTTAGCATATATCAATGATCTCCGTACTCCCTACAATGCTAGGGTCGACTTGTCTGAATTGGACCGCTTTGGCATTTAATACACTTCACCTCTTATAAAAAGGCATACAGAGGCAATATTGTACTCAAAGTCCGTTTGGAATTGAGTGGTCGATTGATTACCGAACCGAAAAAATTGAATGAACGGACAAACTAGTCAAAAGCACCAACGCACGAAACCAATTCATTTGTGACGGTTGACGCCCTCTTCTCCTTATGTTCCGTTAAAACGAAAGGTGTTTGAGAACATCGTTTCAGAACGATACCTAAATGGTCTCCCATAACAGGAACAGGAAGAAATATCGAGAATGCGTAAGTGCTTTTTATACACATTTGTTTAATATGAAAATTGTACACGTACACCAGAATCTAGTCTACTCCGCTCATACAGTCAACTGGACATAATATTTGTCATTCTGTGTCATTTCTGATGGCTTCGTCAACCACTAGGCAGAAGTAAACTCGTTTTTTCGTTTTAACTACCGAGGTTGTTTGTTTGCCTTTATCCTTCATGTGTCATAGGCTGAGGCCGCCTTAAATTTTGATGACGATGATGATGATGACGAAGATGATGTGCAAATTGTAAGCTCCAGACGTTCCCGTACGTCCCGCACAAAGATTCAGTCATCTGCTAGCGGCGTTTCTTCCGTTACTGCTGGTGCAGCCAAACTTCAGACAATTAAAGCAACTGACTCGACTGTGTCCGGCGCTCCCGGTAAATCGCAATTGGACGTTCCTCCTGTAGACTTTGTCACATCGCGTCTGGTACCTCGGCTGACCACCGCCAATGTGGCTGATTTAGTACTACTCAGGTACGTGAACCAGTGTCCCACACTGAAGAGTGTATGCCTAACATCATAAGTCCATCTGTTTTTTTTATGTGTTCTGCTGGTTCCGCAGATTTTCAAACTTATACGATACATCTTATAATTTACTGAGCACCTAAGACACAATTGTATTTCAAAACTTTTGACATGCGCCATCAACCGGTTATACAACTAAATCGCACAGTCTACGATAGATGGGTCAAGCACTCCGCATGCCACTCTAATCGTTGGTTAGAAACTCCATCCGAGATGACAGCGTGCTGCATTCCGTGAAGTGCTTACATCCATAATGTTTTCAGTTCTTTTATCTTGCCTTGTTCTATTCATTTTTATCTTGACAGTTTCGATGATATTCCACGTCATTTTTTATATTGAGCGGTTATTCATGCCACTGTGCTTTTTGGTCTGGCTCATAGTCGTTATATATCAGTGAATGGGTGCAGCTGCGTTTACAGGTTGTTATCTGTGAAGGCTTATCTGTCGATTTTCACGCTGGAATTATGATAACCGTCAACAGTTTTACTAATCTTCACTCTTTCTACTTTATGGTGTCCTGATGACACTTTCATGTTTGCCGATATCACTTTCCTCAGTGTCTGTGTTAGTGTTAGATGTTCCAAAGGATTTCCGCTGTGTTACTCAGTATCTACGAAGCAGTCCTAACTTAGTGGATCACGCTGTCACGATATGCCGTCCTCCTTGCCTCTAACAACCATGTATTGGACACTATGTGTTAGTAACTCCTATCCGGAGATACACTAACTGGTATAGTGGTTAGCGCCACACGACCCCTTTACGTCGCTGATCGGATTGCTGAATTGAAGTCTCCAAGTCGGACCTCATTAATCAGTCTTTTTTCTCTACCCGTACACGCTTGGCGGTATCTAGTTTGGAATAACCTGTCACAGTGACCGAATCTAAAGGACACTTGCGTATGACACTCACTTCAAGGAGCTTGCGCTGCACAACTTGAGATTCCATTCACATTTGACATATCTAGTATAAACCCGAAGGAATACGAGTGAAGGCCTTTGTTGTCCAGCTAGTCATCGCTGATTAGCCAGACGATAGGCTAGTACGAAGGTGAAATCTTTACCTCTCGGAAACAAAATGATGTAACTCCAATGGTAAGATTTAAGCTGGACAGAAAGATATTGAAAAGATAAGGTAGGAAACAATTCAAGATAGGAGTACATATTATTGTACTCTAGATAGGATGATGAAAAAACACAAAATTGAAAATTGGATGCAAAAACAAAACATTTATCATGCAGGACACCAACGAAGCTGATGAAAAGCCAGTATAAAGTACACCATGAATCCAGGTTTCTGAAAAGGGAACTGGGTGATTCATCAGTCGACGGGGGCCGTTGGTTGGTACGTACGAAAAATTGACGTAACAGACATACCTTATTTGTGCCTAATCCACTCGTTATCTCTTCGTTGACGGTGTACTATAAGCGCGTTGATGACCTAGCTATCTTAGACGGCCGACGCATTCGCGGCCGGATTTGTCGCAACGCCACATTGTCATGTCACCACAAGCGGTTGTTCTCCACACTTGATCACCAGATACTCAAGGTGCATCTCAGACATTGCAAATGGAAGCTGCTCATATGTCCCACATTCCGTCGATACTGTGTGGGAGTTTCATTTCTGCACAACAGCGTGAAAAGTACGATTGCGCTGTAGATAAGCATTTTGGTTTCTGTCTTCATGCTGCAGCACTTCCAGACATGTCTATCAAAACGTCCTAAAGCAACGCTAACCTTCGCTACACAAGCTTGCAGCTCTGAAGTAGCGGAAGTGGGTGCGGCTATCCACGATTCCTCCGTTGATGAGCATTCCAGTTGTAGGCCGAACACCTTCACACTGAGAAGGTTGAAAGAACACAAATGTTGTTATTGTCTTGATATTCAAACCGAATTCGGATGTTGCGGTCGCTGAAGCCATGCATAGTCGCCACAGTTTCTATTCGTTGTGTGCAGATAGCGCAGTACTGTTTACAAACAACCGCATGCGCATCGTTGAATTAGGTAACCAACTTGGGACATCGAAATTCCACAGCGTCAAACGTTCAGCAGTGATCATCCGTGCGATATTAAACTTCCACATCGTCTTCCGAGTTCGGAAAGCCAACTGTTGGTATTGCAGTCAAATATAAACTAGGTAGAGTTGGAACTAGAACAAAACTCTGCTTCACATCAATGATACTGCCGAAATCATCAGAGATGGATCCGCACGATTGCACCGTCGCCTTCCTGCCTACATACAAAATTCGAATTAAGCTGACAAGCCAAGCCGTACAACCAAACTTACCAAACAACGTCCACAATGCATTACAGCTTACAGAGTCATACACCTAGATGAACTTCACAAAATGGCATATAAAGGCTGGTTGTATTCACGGCATCTTTCATGGATCTGTCGAGCAGAGATCACCACGTCAACCAGAATGTCCGCATTGAGTCGGCTCAACAGCCTCCATGTTGGTACCTTTCCAGCACCATTCAGCAGATTGATGTCTTGATAGCCGTGTGTACTTGGCTTGTTATACTTGCCTTCAAGCAAAGGTGCAATCAGAGCATCATTGAACTCTCGAGAGACTGCTTTTTGCTCCCAGATGAAGTGCAACAACCGAAGCAAAGCAAGTCCAAACACTGAGCTGCCATGCTTCAGAAATTCATTCGCAAATTCGTTTTCACTTAAAGCCTTTCCATTTTGCAGTCCTCCAGTAGCTCTCCGCACCTTTGTTAAATCTGAGGCGAGAGCGAGTAAAGCTTTGGCATCCTGTTGTAGCTGGCTATTCACGGTCGGGTAGTCAATTTCAGTCGCCGGTTTGTGGGTTACTAAGGTGGTTGCACCAGACTTTCGTGATGTCCTCCGACTGACTGCACAAAAAGTCAGAGTTCCCGTCATTCAGTGTTTCAGTAGATTAGATGTATGGACGAAAGATCGCTTTGATCAAATGTTAGAACTCCGTGTGTTGTTGCTTTTTCCACCAGTCGTTTCTTTATTCCGCAATTCCATTCATCCGAGTTGACGACGAACACTCTGGAACATGGTCCGTTGTGGAAACGGGAAATGCTTCATTCTTCCTTCACATGAAGCTGAAAATAATCGCATTGTTGTTGTCGAACCAGCTCGGGCGGTTCTGGCGCTTGGAACCGTTCGTTTCGATGCCTGCTGTCATCATCTGTTCTTTGACGTATTGCTGCATACGGGATATGGAAGCATCTTCCGGACGAACAGCAACTGCATGGTGAACTACGGTTCTCATTCTTCAGTTCTGTAGTTCTTCGGCATCCAGCCTCTGCCGCTTTCCGAATGACCTACATGCTTGCAAACGTGAATAAGTGGTTTGGTCTTGATCATTGTGATTCGTGCTGCAGTCAGCCTTGCACATCGTTCACGTCATACGTACTTCGCGAATGTGGTGCTGTTGGACGGCCACTTTTTATTGGCCGTTGTGTGGGTGATTCCGGGTGGTAACCTTTCTCAAATCCAGTTGGATTTGAGTGTTTGTGACAGCAAACTCCTGAGCAGTACACAGATGGAACAAACGGCCATAGCCTTCATAGACTGCACCAATGCCATATAGTCCGAGGATTCTCGGTCAATCTGCTGAATGGCACCCAACTGACGTGCTGAAATCACATGAAACAAACAGTCGGTCATTCAAACGGACTCTGAATGCCAGCTGCTTTTAGAACGTGTCCTTTGTGTCATCGATGTGACACGTATTTGGGCTATAAACATTTAAAAATGTAGGCGCTTGGACATGATTCAAAGGCTACTACAGCACTGTTCGTCTACCACCAAAGCCTTGGTGCGGTCAACGACTGCGAAGCAGACACTATGCTCCTGGTCATTTCCCGCTGAGTAAGCTGCTCAGCAGGATGTTCACCGAGCACTCGCTTATCGGAATTTGCTATGTTCTGACAGCCTCAGTTAACTCAAGGCTGTGGCATCAATACCATAGTGACTCAGTTCCATGGCGATCAGTGCGGTTCAGTGTTCGGCCGTCCGTTTCTGCATCGATCCAGCAGCGTATGCACATTCCATCTCCCGACGGATGAAATTTTGTGTCCACGGGCACCTCCCGAGTTAATGTGTAGGACCTCAGTTTGAACTTCCGGCTCAACAGTTTGACCTGTGGGACAAAAGGAAATGAAATTTATCGAGGCAGTGACTAAACTGTAACTGACTTGACAGTGGAGAGTTAATCTATCTCGAGGGCGCAGTGAGTATGACATTGACGACTCATTCCGATTACTGCAATCGACATATTGTAAGCTACACCAAGCTTCTGAGAATTAGGGCGGATTGTTCGACCGTACGAGATAAGAAGCGGTTGGTGACGATCAACCGTTGGGCACTTGGAGTTTTCCTTCTTTGTGAGTACTTTTTTCAACTCCTTTCTTACGTGGAAGACGACATCCATAAATCTAGCCCTACTGTATACTCATAAGCTCATACCTCATTGTTGCAGTACCGCTACTCAGCGGCGTAACTGATTTTTATGCGGCTACTCCCCTCTGGTTTATCTGAGCTATTGAACCTTAAAATACGGGAGTCCGAATCATCATAGTCCTCCTGATCAAAACAACACACCTCTGGCCACCATACCAGGATAGCAGAAATAGTCATTTAGTCTGCTATCAGATTTGTGTATTTATTGTTCATTTTCTGAGTAGAATAGTAGGGTAATTTCCTTTTGTAACTGGTGGAACATAGTGAATGTTTTTTGTGTCACATTCCTGATTGATTATTTCGTACCCTTTTTTGTTCATCTCATTATGTACTTCCATTCTTTGTGCGTCTCCTGCTATTCCCTTTTAGCATGGTCACCCTGCCAGATCAAATGCCTTCTACGTTCCAGTCTACATATACCCCGATTGCTGCGGCCGGTACATCTGCACAAATTCGGCATCTGGCTCGTATGTTGGCCGTGCAGTTGGTTGTGTGGGCCGGCGATGCTCATCAACCGGACCCGACGGAAAACTTGTCCCAGCTAGAAAGTCTACTGCGCCCGACACAGGAGGAGCTGGAAGAACTTGCTGGACCAGGAATTAAACGGGGGTTCAAATCCGATTTGGGAAGTGGAGTAGACGTGTCCGGTCCGAAAGAACCCAGTGTTCGAGTCAAAAAACGTCGATTGGTCAGTCTAACATAATCTTTCGATGATGACCATTTGTTATACTCAGTGACTTTTTGTGTCGTTCGGTGTTGACCACGTGCGGTTGACTTTAATGTCGTCCTTTTTTTGTCGCTTTTCTGGTCGTTCACATACTATTACTTTTTAGATTGTCAGCTCACCTGATTGGTTGTATCGGTCGTAACTGGAAGTGATTCTGATCTAGCGCTGACGGATATACTTGTTAGGTTTCACTTCTGCTGAGGTGATTGTGTGATAGAAAAAGGTTTATACATAGAACTACTCCTCTGTCTGTTGTTAAGATAGACGAGACATCTTGATGGATGGTCTGCTCAACAACAGTTCACATTTGTCTGTCGGTGTTTATCTTAAAACTGTTGTTTTAGTCATTTTACTTCGATGAACCTCAAGGGCCAAATAGAAGGTGGCACGTAAATTGGAAAAGTAAACTCTCATCGTTATCGGTAGATGTTTTGTGTCTCATGGTCAAACTGGGAGTTAAAATTATTTTTTTTAGTAACTATTCGCCTTATTTTTTCATCCTTTCGACTTATTTCCCGGGTTGGTAGACGCGGTATTTTGAGGTGATAAGTAGCAACACTGCTGTTGATGAACATATGTGTTATTTCATAGGCTACATCTGGCTATCATTTACTAGTTCACCCTGCCTTGTTAGCACTGCTGCTACTTGTCTGTGATTGATCGAGTGAGGCCCCCATTTCTTGTAGTCCACTTCGTGCATTATCATTTCTTGTTCTGAAATTTGAAGATGCATCCGTTAACCCTTACCTAGTCAATTCAATACATCAGAGATCAGCCACGATTCATAAAATTGCCAGATTTTTTGTTATTTTACATTTAGCTGAATACTTTCCGCCCAATTGAAATAAGCTTAATAGGCAACATTTATAGTAGGAATGGAGCCTTTTGCCTATTGTGATATCATTACATCGGGTTTCACAATAGTTACCATTGTGCACAATTTGTTTAGCCACCATTTATTCATCTAATCTTCTACATCACTGTTTGCTCTAAGACAAACCAGTCACAGGTTGTCCTGGTTTTAACCTTCGAACCATTGACTTGTAGACCAGTATGTGTACCAACTTACCCATGGCTGACTTAATCAATGTACATGCCTGTTTGTTCCCTATCCCGCCATAGTTACTTGGTGGTGAGAAGTCCGCATCGGGCACGGATGCCGAAGTAGAAGATGCAATGATTCGTGCGAATGCTGCCCGACGATTATACGGCACGCAGCCGATGAACATCTCCACATTGGTGAACTACAATCAACAGTCACAACAGGCTGTTCCAGTCAGCTCTGCTGCTTCTGTGGTTACTCCCGCACTGGGTGTTACCAACACAGCTATGCCCAATTTACCACCCATGTTCCCAAATATCCCGCCGCCGTCAGTAGGCTCGACTGGTTCCAATATGATGTTGCCTGCATTCAATCTGTCACAGCCACCCCCACCACTGCATTTGTTGCCACCACCCACTCTATCCGCCATTCACTCCGCAACCAGCTCATCCTTTACCCAGCTTGGACCAGCCGCAAACGCGGTGCCAGTCTCAGTGGCTTTGCCTATACCCGAAGTTACCGGTAGGTATTCCCTTAAAAGTTGATCTGTCTTTATATTTCTCCTTGTTTTTTTTTAAGAGATCTGCATTTCATGAAATAACGGTTGGCTGCAAGGTAGATATAGAACCGAAGAATGATTAACCATTAAGGTTGCAGCCCGTAGCAATTCCCATGCGTGGCGGGGTGATTTCCTCCCAATCAGATTCGAATTAGGTCATCTAACATTATTTTTTCCGTTGCCTACATGATTACTCTAGTTGCATTTGCTCTATTTGGCCAGTTGACCCTGATCTCCTTACCTGTAAAATGCTGTTATGTGTGGTGATCGATAGCCTGGTGAATGCCAAGGGCGTCTCCTTTTACTATTTTTCGTGCTAAAGACTAATCTCGTGAGTGATACCGTTGATCGTTGTTACATTTTTCTTCGTCTGTCTTAAGACTCACTCTCTTTGTCTTTGTGCAGCCATTCCTCTGCCCGCTCGGCCATTCTCATTGGATGCCATCACTGTGCCACTGGACAGGACGCTTCAACGTCAACTGGCCCGTGATGCATTCCTGCGCATTCTCGAAGGACTGGAAGACCCTGCGTCGCGTCGGACCTCGTCCTCCGCTGGAGCTGAGAGTCAGCTGTTATCAGTTGCAATGATGTCCGATCTCGGGTCCACTTCCCAACAACTCGGTCGTATGAAACTGCTCACGCGGTTGACAACGCGTCGTTTCGGCGGAAATGAGTTCTACAACGGTAAACAAATCCCAACTAGGCGCATATGTTTCCTAAATTCAGCTTGGTTTCGACTGTGCTGAACATTGCGGTCTTTATTCTGTGTTTCTTCCTTCTCTTACAGTGCTAATTGACTATGCGATAAAAAACCTTCGCTTTGGTTTCGAACTTCTATCGAAGCTTCTTATGCAAGAGTATTGTCGTTTCCGCGGCTTCCAATTAGTTGGATTCAGTTCTTTTTTGGATTCTCGCCGGCAACAGCTGATGCAGTTGAAAGATCGCCAGCGACGACGATCCTCGTCAACAGGAGATGGAAGCGTCGCACTCTCCACTGACGTTAATGAGGCAAAGATCACATCAAAACTCTCGTCTAAGGTCAAAGATCAGTCAGTGGAAGGCGAAAGCAAACATCAGCGCTCGAGCGATTCGCTTGAGTTTACAAAAGTTGTAAACGCTAATGACGAGACCGCTAAAGTGGAAGATGACGAGGATTACCTTATGACTGAAGACAATATAGAGTTGCTTGAAGCGGACGACGAAGATTCTGTAGTTTCTGTGCCTCGTCAGAACACTGCCTCTTCCAATCGAGTTCTCACAGACCCCAGTTCAGATACTACGCGCCACGCACCGTTTCCTTCATCCGTCATGGAGTGCAAAGACACGAAGAAGAAAACTGTGTCCTCGCCTGACGATCTGGGCTGTTTGTCGTTTTACGATTGTCTGCTGATCGACATACTACAACGATTGGCTCATCCGGATGTACGACAGAGGTGAGCTAATCAAATCTGTTTATTGGTACCCTTGCGTTTCGAGGTCTGTCTGTAGGCCGTCTGGTGAATGTAGTTCGGCACGTAGTTCATTCTTCTATCTGAAATCGATTTTATCGTCATCCCGTTCAATTAATTATGAGTGTTTGCTTCATAATCTCTATATTCTCCTAGCTAGTGTGCGTCTGTTCATTCGTCATTTTCTTTTAACGGTGTGACAATGTGTGTATTTACTCCCTGGTTTCATTTTGAGGTTGTCTTGAATGCTTTTCTGTTTAATGATAATTTTCCGATAACATTGACTCGTTCTGTGATCCTTCGTTCATGAGTTCATGCCATTCATGACATACTAGCGAGTCCCATATGCCTCTACATTCCACATGTGGACGTATACTTTAAACTCCCATCCGATTGACCTGACCGTTTGTCATAATACAGGATCACGAATCTGGTCTACTTCTATTCGGAGAGATCATCATCATCATAACAGCCATGAGCCTGACCGAAAGGTACTGTGGCTTGGGCCGCCGCTCACCACAACAGTGACGTGGAATATCCTAGAAGAAAACGTTACTAAAAAGTAGACTAGGCGGAAGAACTAGAAATGGTATGAATACAGGTACGCCATTGACTGCGACACATCGCCATCTCGGATAGCGTCTCTAACCAGCGGTTTGGGTGATCACGAGAACCCCATCCAAGCAGGCGACACCTACCCACTTTGCTCAATGGAGCAGTCAAGGTCTTCATATTTCGTGACCACGTTGTTGCTTGACCACCACGCGGTTTTACCCAATTGTTGGTGGTCTCAGAGAGAGAGATTACTATTTGTGATGCACGTAAATATGATGTGATTAGCAGAGCAACCTGTCGCAGTCGCTGCGTGAATGTTTTGCTGATCATTGCATAGTTCAAACTTTCTGAGCTTACATCAATTCAGACATTTTGGCTATATGTTACTGTTGTAAATCCTCGGAAGAATACGGTATAGTAATGCGCTTGATAAAAGCCGGATTATCCTCTTCGTAATGATTAACACAGAAAATCTTGGTCCCGAAAATAACGCGACTGTTCCCGTTGACTGCTCTCAAGACGAATCAAAAGACAGGTGCAAAAGATGGCATTATTCCGCCTCAGCAACGTGCGCGACAAATTGTTTGCTTCAGACTTTCGCGATGCCCTCTGGTTGGGAGCACGAACAGCCGATGTCCACGTCAACCGGTGCTTTGGTAGACTGGACGGATGGGCCGCAAATCATCTTACGCGAACCGTAGATCTGCTTATGTTGTGGGCGTTCGGCTTAGCCTTGCATCCGCTCACCTTGCTTCCTCCACCAGTCGCCCTCGATTCCCGGAACACATTTGGCCAGTTGACGGCGAGTACTCCGGAATGTCGCTGTGCTGTCTTCATTGTCCGGGTCTATTTTAGAGGTGGCAAACGCTGCATTTTTCACACGTACCACGCTAAAGGTAGCCCATTGTTGTCGTCGAACCAGTCCGGACGTTTCTAGCGTTCGACACTGATTGTCTCGGTAGTTGCTGCCGTGATGTATTCCTTCAGCTGTTTCAACATGTCCTTAATGATGGCGGATACTGGAGTGCCTTCCAGATGATCGACAACCGAACGTTGAAAAACAGCCCTCCTCTCGGAATTTTCCAATCGTTTGACATCCAACTTCTGCCGCTGTCCAGAGGATCTACGTAGATAGGCCTATGAACATCGACGATTAATTTAGTTCTGACAAGTCTGTGATCGGTGCTACATTCGGCGCCCCGCATCACTCGCGTGATACGCACTCCACGAATGTCACACTGTCGCGCAATCACGTAATCAAGCAAATGGTGATGAGTCCATATTGTGATGTCACTCGCATCCGGCTGGAATCGGATGTTCGTGATAGCCAGCTCGTGAGTAGCTCACAGGTGGAGCAGATGATCACCGTTCTCAGTGACTGAACCAATGCCGTAGGATCCGAGGACCCCCGGCCAAGTTACCGAGTCGCATCCGACTCGAGCTTTAAAGTCACTCAGAACAAACAGTCGATCAGTCACCCACATCGACCGGATTGTGGCCGACAGTTGCTCATAGAACTGGTCCTTTATATCATCAGTGTGACATAGTTGGACCATAAATACTTATAAATGTGGCACACTTACCTCGACCGAGTCGCATGCGCATCGACAGGATTCGAGGACTGATATCGTGCTGTTCGCCCTTAATTAAAGGATCAGTGCGATCAACGACTGCAAAACAGATACCATGCTCCCTAGCACCGTCTGCCGGGTAACCTGTCCAGTAAAGTGTGTATCCAGCACCTGCTTCTCAAAGCTTACCTTGGTCTGCAAGCCTTGTCTTGCTCAAAGCTGCTACTTCGATTCCTTACCTGCTCCTGCTTTCCTGTGGTGTTGCACCGATCCAGCAGCGTGCACACATTCCATGTCTCATTGGAAAGTGTCTTGTGTCCCCGGGTGTGTCTCAGGTTGGTCATCGTGTTACTGAGACTCGAGTGAGCATTGTCTGTTCTGGGGTTTATGCTGGCGGATCATCAAGGGAGGGAAAGGGAAGGCGTTTGGCAATAACATATTTTCGCCTATCAACCCTGCCACAAGCAGCAAATAGGGCGACCCGATCTATGGTGCGCGACGGCCGGGGCAGTATAGTATTTGTTTTACATTGTATGATCATGGTTTGTGTGAGCTTTGGATACTGCCAGTACGCCCAGACCTAGATAGGAAAGCGATTATGATCCTCAGCCAAAGCGTTTGGCTCAAAAACCTGTACCCCAAGTCGGCGGGTGGCACACAAACGCACAATCGCAGCAACATTGATCACTAGCAGACACCAAACTGCACTAGCTGTGTACAGGCTGGACGGCCACACATCTATAAGGTGAACACACAAGACCAGTAATATTGCAAGGACGGACAAGTCACAAACACAAAACCAGAACAGGCAAGAGCAAACATCAAACCGAACCAAACCAAGACACCAGCATCGTCTACAACGAGCGTATCTGCCTTTTGTCTGGCTATTCCCCTTTGGGCAGTCTGACTTGGTTGAACCTGCAATGACCGATGTCCCCGTCAGCATAGCCCACCGGATCAAAGCAGCACGCCATCCTGATCACCACGCCGAGGTAGCAGAAAAGGGACAGATTGAGTGACCCACGTAGTCTTTCTAGAACTGTACGCCAGGCAGCATGTAGTCCGGTACAGTGTTGTTTGTTTTACCAGATTGCTACTACTTATTAGGAAGTAACATTGTAGGTGATCTATCAAATACTGCCTTATTTTCAAACTGCAGTCGGCTGTTTGTTCGTGATTGCATGTTATTTACACGCTGCAAGCCCTTTGTTCTGACCCGTTTGAAAACAAACTGCACAATTTTCTCATTGCTAATTTATCATTCCCGCCGCTTTTCAATTGTGATGCATGTTCATACCTTACGACTTGATTGTCTAAAGTATTGTTCACGTGCTGCTGTCTGTTATGATGTTTGACGCTGATCGCATTTTGTCTACAGCTACTTTGGTCGATTTCTTGTCGAAGCCCCACTGTTGACTGCTGGCGCCCTCAGTGTTCTCAAACGTTACTGTTGGACTGTTTCTCAAACACACTATGGTTTTCAAGTAGGTTCTTGTTTATTTTCACCTCTACTGCATACATTGCTCGCGTACGTTCCATTTGCTGCCACCTAATTCCCACTTAATCGCAACGTTTAGAAAACAAATTGATCGTTTGATTACTGTTTACACCCCCATTGAACATGGTTGGTCATGCGTATGGTTTCTGTCTGTGGTCACTTATGTACAACTGTGCGAAAACCACTGTCTCTAAAAACTCACTATTTGTGTTTCGTGCAGAATTCAATCAAATTTGCATTCATTGCCTCCACAATAACTAATGCAATCCCTTAACGCACCTTTAATTCAAGGGGTCCCAAGTTGTACATTTAATGTTTGTCTACATATAAAGGTGTATACGACTTGTCGAGATGTACTAGATAAGTTAATCGTGTGCTATTTGTATCGCATAATTTTTATAAACTGCACTAGTTGCGAATTTACTAATGGAGACCACCGCGTGTGTCAGATTTTGGTATGTCTACATTTTTCGGTTACCCGAGAGGTAGGCCACATGGACGGACTTGAATATACTTGGCTATCTTTGGAATGACTACCTTATCACACCTGATCACAAAACCTCGACTTAAACATGGGCTTTGTAGGGCCAGTATATCTCTCCTACTTCGGAAAGTGGATATATATAACGATCGCATCGTGGTTTGCTGAACGGCCCACGACCGCACACAAACTAGCCAGACGTGTGCCCAGAGCACTAGTGAGCTCGCAGGATAGCTTGGTACCAACGAACACATCGGCTGTCAATCTAAGGGTTGTGAGTTCGGCCGGCTGATAACTGTACATACTCCTGTAAGGTTCTGGACAGTTTAAACATATCTAGTTTTCATGTGTTTCTGTATGTCACATAGCTGCAGACGCTATGTGATGAGAAGATGGGATTTTTAATGGAATGTTTTAAACCCAATCACGTGGTGTTTTCAAAAACCGTTGTCACTAATCGCTTCGTAGGAACCTTCAAATGTCGATTAAGGGAACGATTCACAATGTGTGTGTGCACTCAGTCGTACGCTACGGATCATAAACGTGTCTCTTTCGAACGAACGATGCATACAGCTTCCGCTGTCTTCACCCACCGGCCACGTGAACAAAGTGGCTGTCCGTCCACGTGTATTCGATAGATCTCTAAGTTCGTCACTGGTAACCAAGGGTATGAAAACGTACTATGCACGTTATTTACTTCATTTGTTATGTAGGTCAAGACAGCCTGTGCTGACAGTTGTAAGAGTCCGTTAGGTAACCAGGTAATAACATGATCACGGGAGGTTAGAACTTTGACTTCTCCGTTCAGCAACTTTAACAGGTGTCGCTCGACCCAGTTCGTTAATTCTTCTTACACACTAAAAGCACCATGCATATGTAGTGAATAAAAATGTTATTTTTGTCGTTCCTTTTGATGTTTGTTGCTTATGTCTTGAGCCAACTCATGCATACACAATGGTTGTTCTTTTTCTGCCGCCACCAGTACATTACATTGCGTTGTCGACAGTAAGAGAGATACTTCAAAGTATTAACCTTTAATCTAACCGGAATTTTGGTTATCCCCATCCACGGGTCTCTGTTTGTCTCTTTGTTTGTAAATGTTATGACTTACAACACTTGGAAATTACAACTTTAGAATGACACAAATAAATCGAAGGTTTTGCATACGGTGTAACGCATCAGAATAGATTCCTTGTTTATCCTTAGCTAATAACGAACCAGTAAAGGTTCCCTGTTACCATTCGCGGTTCTCTAAGAGCTATCGTTTTTTTCATCCAAAATGTCTTTTAACAGTAAAATGTTTATAAATGGTTCAGTTATGTAACATAGAATGAAACACTCAAGTAATTATAACAGATCATTGACATAACGCAACGGCTCATGTGTTTGTGCCTTATTTCGAAACTGTCTGAGAAAATACTGTAGAGAAACATCGATAAATGAAAAAAACTGTCACGTTCAATTTCTGTTTGCCGTACAACTTACTAAGGCACTCGGGGTTCCCAAGAGACATGCACAAAGTTTTTTATGAATTCAACTGGATGTTCAAATTCTCTTTCGTTGTTTCCGATCTTTGTTCTTCAAAACACTTCGACTTTTGTATCAAGTCGACCCACAGTATTTTTAGTGTTTAATGGCTCGTTATGTTAGTTTCCTTCAGGTAACAGAAGCTTCTATAATAGTCCGGATTTAGCTCATGGCCCTGAGGCTGTCTAGATAGTTCCACTTCATCTGTAACAGCTGGTCAGTTGAAAACAAGCTGTTCAAAGTGTTGCTCAGAAGGACATCAAAACCTAATTCGTGCTATCTTTCACTACCTGTACGTGTTATCAATAGCCGATCTAGATTTGCCCAATTGAACAGTATCGAACTAATCTACAATCTACTCAGTTACATTGTAGCAAAAGCCTCCTAGTGTCGAGGCAAGGTGTTTCATTGTTACCGTTCGTCAGTTTCCTGCCTTCTTCTATTGCTATTACCCAGGTTCTGCGAACTTTAATTGAGCTTCGTCCGGTCGGACAGCGTGAAGATTTGTTGACAATGTTGCTGAATTTCTGCGCCGTTGAAGATGCGGAAGTCAGACAGGCTGCTTTGGCCGCGACCCGTGAACTGGTCGCACTGGATTCAGATTGGAAGGAACACATTGAAGTGAGTAATTGTGCTTCTCTGTGTCGCTGATAGTTGATGATCCTGTTCTTGTGTTGTGTTTTGAGTGTATTTGGAGTTACACAATATCTGCAAAAACCAACTACCCTGATTCACAACATTGCAACAAATTAATATACGCTATTTATGTCTGTTGATCAAAATGTTACCCATGAGTGGATAGGTCAGCCGCTACCGTAAAACAGATAACTTTATAGTACACAAGTTTGAGGGTAGACTTGGTGTTAGTTCGATGCATGAAACGACCAGCGTTCACAAAAAGTAAGTCGATGGAACCTCTGAAAAAATCGTAGAGGAAGAAGTACAACGTTAATGGAAGAAGACATTTTGTCAGTTTTACACTGTGTTTATTCTAGGAATTTTCCGGCTGTTTTTGCAGATAAGTTTGGGTCGTAGCAACCGAGTCGACGATGGAAACAACACGCCCACCACGTGTCCCGACTTACAGCCAGCTTTGTTCAACAATTTTGAGCCTCAGCCTCTCAGGTCGAGTAGATCTAAGAGATGCTAAATTGGATGTCAGTATGCGTACGCTAATTCATGGGCTGCCCATCCTGCTGTTTTCTTTCCGTCCACAGCCGGTGAGCATATGGATGGTTTGTTAAGGCGGACACTGGATAGGCATGTTTGTTGACCACTTCGGTAGTGAGCATTGTTCATCTGTTCTCGCCACACGTCTCTGCACTTCATTACTACTCATCTGAAGCTGCCGTGAGCGACGATTGTCAAAACAGATGGCCTGCGAAAATCATAGACGCGGAGCGATTTAGTTTGGTTACCGTAGAACCATACCGCACACACATTCGCCCGGTACACTATACTCTCTTTTAAGAGACGGTTATCATGTGTGCATCAGAACTCAGTAACCTGTGATTAGGTTTTAGCGATTGATAGAGAGCTATCTTCACCATCATGACTGGTAACTGTGGTAAACAAGACTTGACTAAACCAAGCCTTTGCCAATCATGGGGAATCACCTCACTCTTAGGAGGTGCAACAATCTTACAATGTTATGATCACTCAGTCGTTGTAACTACCACGGCGGAAAAAACCTGTACACATAGTATTGTCAGAGACGCTTATCCGGTGATGGCTTATTTGTTCACAAGGCACGTCAGTTCTTGAGAGAAGTTATTTCGAAACACTTAATTGCAGACAGTACTATGTAAGTCGGGGTGAAACATTGTGTAACCACTGTTTGCTTTTGTGTGCACCGAAAATCCTGGGGAGGAAGTGTTATCAGCCTCCAGCAGAATTGAGACGGTAGGAATTCTGTAGCCACTGCTAGGCAAAAAATACAGGATAAATTGACTGCTTTTACATCACAAGGTTTACTGTATGGTCATTGCATACAACGGGAGACAACGGAATGGTTTTCAGAGCAGTCGCTGTAGAGAGTGGGAGAACCATGCAAGCATGAGTTCAATATACACAGTAAACCGTGACCGTAGCTTACTTAACCAAACGACGAAGTAGTGCATTGATCTCATGTTACAATGCCATTCTCCGTGAAAAATTACTGTTCTTGTTGTTCCATAACCTACATGAATTGGCTTTTCCTGCTAGCCGTAAACGACTTCAAAAAGCGTTGCGGGTGTGCGTTTGGTTCTTGTTTATTCTGATCACATAAGTTCCCAGACCTGCCCTGTTCCGTCGAGCTATTTCACTCGACTGACCGTAGTGGTTTAATCATCAGTTGGCCAGCTGAGCAGATACACGCTTTCAAGGCAAATCAAGCCGATGGTTACCATCTTGTTCGAGTAGCCAACTTTGCATCGTGCACACTGGAAACAATGAGTCTCAAATGGAACGTTTCTCAACAGTTCTGAAAAGTAGGAGAAGGCAAACGGACATAGACCCAGAGGATTCAGTTAACGATAACCGTAACTTATGTCACCGCACGGCAAATTTGCTTATAAGTACTTTGGTGTGGGTGTTCGCTGTTATGTGACGTACACTGCCACATGTAACAGAGTGTGTGGAACGTTATAGCCCAGCTGATACGTACTCATTTAGTCACATTCCCAAGTTTCTCCCTATCGAATGTCTGAGCGCTGTTTCATCGCACCTATAGTTGCTTATGCGTAACACTGTACCGAAGAAGTTTGCGAACACGTCAGCCCTGTGTTCCCGTATCCTTATTCATACTTATGCAGTCAACACCAAGAAGAACGTACTTTAGCGCTATCCACCTTCATTCAATTTTGTCGTAGACGAACTAGTGAAAAACAGCCTGTTGCACTGACTGAAAGTCGGTTTAAACGATCTGTGTGATGAAAGACTGATTAATTCCCATTATGTTGCTGTTTGTCAATTTCCAAACAGCATAGCTGATTTTATACAATATATTGCGTTCCCACTCAGTACTTCGGATTCCACCTTGTCGTGTCAGTATGCCTCTGATGAACTGCAGTAGTTACATAGGCCCGATATTGAACAATACAATTGTGGAGGTTATTAGTTGGTTCGTTTAGGTTGGAAGCTGCTTTTTACGGCTGTAGATTGTAGGAAATAAAATAAAGGCTTGTATCGTCAAAGCTAGGGCAATCTTCACCATTCTGGATCATCTCTGTTTACAGAGAAGCATCTGTCTGGAGTTTATGGGACGCGTTGATACTGTTACTCTGTTACAAGTGTTAATCTGTGCCTATAAAATGTGACCGCTGAGAGTAGAGTACATATATCATCTTCAGATGCTCAGTCATCTGAGTTCAATCACACGCGTTGGGTGACATCATCAAAGAGGGCTGATATTTGGCAGAATTAAACCTTTAAGGATATAGAGGTTTAGGTGATTGGGTGGTGTATTAAGAATGTCAGTTGATCATGCCGTCGGTGATCGACACGAGGTTCGATGTGAACACAAGACGGCTTAATGCACAGATGGGAAGGGGGTTGCCAACACTCTGTTTGTGGTAAACCGGGTTTGTTTTTTGAACTGGAACCCTCTGTTAGGGCATCCACTTTGTTCCCGTCCAAAAACCGTCTCTACCCTCGGTTAAGAAAAAAAACGATTGACTGTCCTACATGGCTGAACTGTTCAAATCGGTCGAGACTTTTTATACCGCTATGCTCATTAGCGACCCTAGCCCTTTTTTTGGTTAATTGTTCTCTTTGATGTCTGGGGGATGTTTGGTCATTACGCGCCATATAAGTTGAATTTGTCGCCTTTGAGACACTCGTGTTTGGGCGGAACAAAGCGTTTTTCTTTGTACACGACTTTTGGCTTGTCTTGGGAGCAAAGTCTTGGGACACTTGCGATACTTTTCAGGACCGAGATTTTTGTGTTAATTATTGCCGGAAAGAGAATCCGAATTCTGCTAAGCGCACCACTATATTGAGAACAAACCAGCGTATCGTTTAAAAGGTTTACAACACCCTCGTTGCTTAGAGAATCGATAGCTGGATATATTAAGGAAGATGACTGTTAATCTGCTTCATTGCCATGCTTGTTGTCGTTGTTTGGCTAAGTTGTCTGCGAGCTAAACGCAGCTAACGAAATGAGGTAGCGAAGGATGATATCCCTTGAATGAGGCCTAATTCTCACTGGCAATTGGATTACTTGTTAACTGGGCGTAGGCACCTTGACTATAAATGTTTACGTTCAACAATCAGGTCTTTGTACATCAAGCTTATTTTTTCTTTTATCTTTAGACATTAGGGCTTGTTTTCTCTCAGCCTCTTCGCGGCTTTGCAATTAGACGCCAACTGTCGGTGCACTGCTGTCAATGACGATTATGAGTTCGCTACGCAACGTTGTGCGAGGATTGCGCGCAGCAGATACGGTCAGGTAGTTAATGAAAGTGAACGGAAGGAATCGAGGACAATGCAGTTGCCTGGGAGCAGCCGTCAGGATACAAAGAGAGGTCCCTTTGAGTCATCCAACCTTTTCGTTGGACAAGATCAGGCAAAAAACCCTCGTGATTGTTGTGCCATGTGCCCTCGTGGGCACGCCCTCGAAGCATGTGATTCCTTCTTTGCCATGGAGGTTCCTGCTAGATGGGACAACTTGCGACGACTTGGATGTTGCTTTGTTTGTCTCA
>LUCH01003232.1:3936-23753 GCA_013368495.1 Paragonimus heterotremus | reverse complement strand
GACATCATCAAGGGGTAAGCAGTCTGAAGATCCATGTTGAGTACTGTAACGATCTTCCACGAAGACGTTGAGCAACGCGTAGCAATAAACCAACGATCCCAAATGGTCAGAACAAGATTGGTTCACAAAGCCACGGTACTATTGAACAAATGATCAAAGTTAATAAATAGACAACCTCAACAGTTTCGATCGACGGATCGTTTCCAGGGGATAATTACAATTTGATGCCAAATAGGCTGAAGATGAACTATAAGCACATAATATGACATTCATACCCAACAGAGTTCTCTCGAGCAGTCTACAGGTTCAAAAACGTCAGGGACGAGCCGAGCTCCAAAATGTGATGCACGCACCACTCAAGCAAAGTACAAAAAGGCGACAAGTGCCTATTCGCACAATTGTCAATTGACGCGATAAAACAAAACATCTAGGTCAGAGCCAATTAAGGGCCAGAAACAGAGGCAATAGAATATACAGGGATAAACGTTTTGGGGAAATTGGGTTGGATCGGATTTTCACATGACTGTAGCCTCGAAATTCGATACACCTGTTGTCATGGCTAACTCAGGGTCCAATGCATTTGAGTTAGCAGACAGATTCTGTGACGTTGGTCAAAGCGCCTTATCCTGACACTGTTCGCGATTGCGTAACTGGGACTGAAAACTTCTAAATTTCAGAAGTGGAGACAGATAAAAAGAAAACTGGCCATGCCTGTGGAAATTGCATCCAAGTAAGACGCTTCGGACTTAGCTCAACCCGCCTGAGGTGTCTCCAGTGAAAGATACCTTTGATTTTTCATTCAGCTGCCCATCACGTTTCAGAAACTCTTCGGTGAAAAACGGTATACTGAGTTATATTACCTTACGGCTGCGAGAATTGGCCCATCAGGGTAGAAGACCTGAATTGTATATCAACCCTCAGTTGGCTCCGTTGTAGTGTCAGTAAAAACCGCAATAGCGATGGAACAAACACAATGGCGCCTCATAGGTCCAATTAGATGATTGCAGCGTCGATCTAGTCAGCTGGACTGTGGTAAGTGAGCATACATGCAGTTAAAGGCTAACAAGAGAACGACCAGTGACTAATTAATTGAGCGATCAGTTGGCTGCGTAAAAACGCGGTCGCAAAGGCCGGTGGTCTGGAGGTGAAAAGCCTTACGGGGAACCAAAGATACGGTCGAGTGAATATTTTAAAGATGCTTTAAATGGGTGCAAATAGTGTCATAGGTAAGGCAAAATGACCAGTCAAGACTAATTTTTTGGACACTAGGGAACGCCGAGACTGAGCAGTGGTCAACCACAAAGTTCATCAGAATAATACAGTTTTTTTTACTACAATGCCTCTTTGTAAGCCGTAGATCCTACGGCAACAGATGAGTTTGGGAAATATGTAATTGTATTACGTTTACTATACAATCCTGTCCTTTCAGCTACCTCTGGACATACATACGTTACTTGTTAGGTGAAACCGAACGGTTTTAGCAACCTACCTTCTTTCTAATTCGTTGGAGTTAAAGTCGACAGCAAGAAATGTTGGTGCGCCTATTTTTATGTGTAGGACTTTGTCATAATCTGTCTTTTTCAGAAACCCACCATCGCCTGATGTTTGTTTACTTCTCTAAAAATGCGGGTCTAATACCGCATTATTTATTTAGTCTTATACCTCATCGTGATGAGTCGCGTGACTTTTATCTGCTATAAGGGGTTTCACACCATTCACCTTTTACACTCAATGTCAGCTACTTTAGTTTACACCAATTGCCCGTTTTTGCTCAGTCATCTTAGTTGTCATCGTTGTTTTGTTTTGTTTAACAATGTGCCAGCTTATTTTCTCCTCGTGTTTCTCCTTTTTGGTCTTCTGGATCTGTTATCCTCGGTTTCCTTCTACCACACTTTAGAGCTTCGCTGTAAACACACTAAAGAAGCTGCTCCGACCACGTCCCACTGCTGATATCTTCCCATTCAACACGCATTCGATCATTCCGTCCAGCTGGAACGATGAGACCTGTCAAGCTTGTGCCCATCTTCTGCTTGGGTTGATGCCTCAGAGTCCACAACTAATGCAACAGTGAGTGGTGGTCATTAAGTACATCTGTTTCTACTTTTTTGTTTCTGAATGCACTATCGTATCGTTCTAACTCTTCTAGACAAGTATTATGTAAGGACTGTCAGTGTTTCTACAGTGCATAATTCTTTTGGTAGCTCGTACGACCTCTCAGATTTTTAATCGGGGTTTCGCAGTTTTTATCCTGAGTGGGATTTTAATACGTGGCATTTAAGATTTGTTTTAGCTGTCTACGCTGACATCTGCCCAAGAGTTCTGAAAACAGTGTACTTTGTGTCTTACCGTGTTAACCGTCAGCACTAGAAGTCAGGCATCTTTCAAACTATTTGGCTCTTGGTTGCCGTCAGTCTTGGACCCGGTCTAGTTTCGTTGTCGATCGCGATAACCTAGGTTACTTTGTGGCTTCCCAGACAGAACTACTGTTAAACACATCTGCTCCACCGTGTGTTAACAGTTTCACTTGATTTATAGTACCTAAGCTACTGTCGATCACGGTTTTATCAGAATGACCATTTCTATGGTTAGTTTGATGACACTTAGAAATTCCACCTCACTGGAACTTTTTACTTTTCAGTGTTCACCTAGCTTAAACTATGAATTGCTAATCTTATCCGTTCTCAACTCTTCCGCTCACTCTTACCAGGCTCGCGGAAGTCTACGTGGGTGCCTGTCCAGATGTTAAGCGGTGTATCCTGAGGATGGTCGATGTGCCAGTAAGTTTGAGCGGTTGCATACACATCACTAATCTTTGTTGTGTGAGCATATCGTATCTGCTCAGTTGAACTGTCTTTTTGTCTCATTTCATCCTTAGATCCGTGAAATCGGACTTTACTCGGTCGCACTTCACAATCTGGTTGATCAGTGCCCGGTTGGTGCTGAAACCCTCATTACCCGAATGATCCACTTACTAACCGATTCCCCATCCGCCACAGCGGCTGCAACATCCACTGTTGCAGCCTCGAAACTGGGAGGAGGTGGCGCTGGGGCGATTTCTGTCGTTTCGTCAACGACTCCGGTCATCTTCCCGCCTGCCAGTCTTGTTGAGCGCGTGTATCGTTTATATCGTGAGCGTGTGCACGACATACGTTGCCTCATACCAGTTTTAGTCGGACTACCCAAACACGAGGTTATCATGGCCCTCCCTCGGCTTGTTCAGTTGAGCGAGAAGGTAGTCAAAGAGGTGTTAACGCGACTTCTTCACGGTTAGTATTTTCCTCACTGTTTCTGGTGAGCGTGTGGCTTTGATATCAGTCAGTCTTGGTGCTTTTTACGCCTGTTAAATCGGAATCCCATCATATCACTCTGGACGATGTGACCCTTCTAAAACTGTATCTTTCAATCCAGGTTTATTGCCACTTATTATCAGTTAGAATCCTTGGGCAGACGACGAGCTTTTTAGTCTGTAGAGTTTCTGCATCTGTTTCTGTCGCCCTGTTCAGTTGTGTTCATTTATACTCAACGATCCACTTTTTGTCTATTATACTTCAGGATAATCCTAGTGTGTAAGACTTCTCTCCACCGTCCTATAGCCTTTCTCCCTATAGGCTTCCTGAGTTTTAACGTTTCCGCTGCGAAGCTTCGTTTGTTTTACCCAAACCTCATAAATGACACGCTCTTATATTTCAGAAACCTCGTCACTTGGTTTCACGTTTGTCATGTGCACGCTGTTTGTGAAAATTTTCGATCTATGTTTTCCTTTCTCATTTGACACGACAATCAAAGAATACAATACTTTTCTCTGGCTTCACTAATCTCCAAATTTCTGCACATACAAACGGACCGGACATTGGGCACCACTGTCTGACACATTGCGAATCCTCATCATCGATGTTTACCGTTCGTGTATTTCAGATCTGTCTAAGCTCTACCTACGACCCCTCGCTCTTCAAAATTGTTAACATTGCTAGTGATGTACTCTCTGACGTGTTGGGCATTACTGTATCTATGACATTGGTCTTGGAATGTTACTCTTGTTTTGTTTTTTTCCCACGTCAGCATCTTTCCTAACAGTTAATAACTGCCATCGTATACTTTCAAGTGAGCTACTTGTTTAGCAAATGGAAGCCTTAATCTGTTCAGTACGATTATCCATTCGGTTAGCAACCAGGCTCCATTTCAGTTTTGTGAGTTGCATGAGCACAATGAAGAGTGATATCGGTTCCGTGGTGAGCTGTTTCGCCTGCCAGACTATATGTAGTCTTTCTTTCGAATACAATTAATGCGCAGTTATAATCCTTTTTTGAGAACAAGTATATATGTGAAGGTGCTGAGTAGCAGTAGGATTACGCTGGTAGTTTGTCATGTATATTGCACGAATGTCGTGTAATTGTGTATATGACGGGCAACCATGGTTTCGATCTGTATCTGTCTTCCAACTGTTTTGCATGGAACACTGGGTGGTGTTTGCCCTTTTTTTACGTACGCGATGAATTTCTGACAATTCTTCTACTCTTTGTTCTCCCGACGGAACATGTAGTCGGTATCTTTCCAGTCTAGCTTACTAACTCACGCCCATATTCTACTTTTCCTCCGTTGGTAAACTCTACGGTTACGCGAACAGCCAGTGTTGCCACCCAGTATGCGCCACGGGTGGACAAGGTGCAAAACGTGGAAGTGTCGCTCCCAAACCCCAACGAAGAGGCACCGTTGGGTCCGCTTAAACCTGAAGAGCTGTTGGTCGCCGTGCATTTGTTGGAATTTGCCAAGGACCCTTTTGCCCCACCCGGCGAATGTGAGTTTTCGTTGTCGATAGTTTGTTCATAGCCCGTGTATTCATTAGCCATTCCAATTACTGATATGTACAATTTCGTGAGCTTCAAACTCAGTCATCTTTAGACTGGTTTATTGAGCAGTATAAATGTCCGACTACCCTAACACGTCAAAACATAGGCGAGTTTAATTCACCTCGATATTTACATGGTTATTGGCGACCGAACTGTGTGACAGGTTATTTTGATCCGACTCAAGCTCTCAGTTACCGAACAATTCTGACACCTTTCATCAAATTCTGATGTATTAGCTTGATTTGAGGTTGTTACTTTGTTTAATTTTGTTCAATTTCAGCAAACTTTCATTAAGTCATCTGTTTCTAGCCAGGCGGCAGCACATAGCGGTCCAACGTATGCGATAAAACCTAGGTAACCCAATGTCTACAGTAACAACTCTCAGGATTGTCAGGTTGATTTTTTATTCACGCCTCTCTGCTCTCGTCCTGGCGGTTTTCTTGTCTTTTTATGACTAACATTTCAATGCAGCTCTCCCTCATTAATTGTCACCCTCGATTTTGTCCATCTTGATAACTAGTTGCTTCTATCCTCGGCTGTCTTGATGCGAATGATATCCTCGTTATAAGTTTGTGAACATAAGCGTACGTTTTTTCTCCTGCTAACATCGAATCGCTGTCATCTGTCGCCGCCGAATTGATCGATTGATTTGTTTTTTCTCATCCACCTCATGGGTTTTTTCCGCTTAGTTCCTAACAAGGAGGATGGCGGAGTCACAGAATTGGCGTAGCGTTCCACTGTAGATCTCCCCTCTAATGGTTCCGGGAACAACACACATCTTTTGGTAGTTGAATATGCGCGAAAACCTCGCGATTTTTGAGCGATTTTTACCGAGCTCTACTGCAAACAAGAAATATTGGATCATATCCCGGATTTTCCAGGAATGACTCCTACAGTTTGGTGCACCATTCGCAGTACCGGATCACCGTGTGATTTCCCCACTCCATAATGTCACTAGTCACCAGTAACTTAGAGCAGTTTTTTAAAATTGCAGTCATGATACCGGTATAAACCACTCTTTCGATTATTACTACAGACGGATATTGCCTACCAGTTTCTCGATTTGCCCATTTCATACCAAATCATTGTCATAACTATTACTTATCTGGTACGCTTTTGGATGGTGTCATGCAACCACATAAATTTGGTGACCTACTGACGTCACATTGGCTATTGTCGCTACGAGTCCATGTCAATCTTCACGAACGCTCGATCACTCGACTTCAGTGAAAACCTTCAAACTGTTATCACCGTGCTTAACATGGATGTTTATAGTCTTGTGAAGCAGACTGTCATTACAATTGAAGCGGATATCCAGATTGATACTGTGCAAGGTGTAGTGCAACTGCTGACGATGAGTCATAGTCGTTGGACACTTCGGCCAATCAAACTTGCCCCATTTCTTAGCCGAAACTTGATCACATCCTTTTGTTCGACAGCTAGATTCGAACCACCGACGCAACCAACATGCTCAAATGCTCTACCGATTGATTTGCGAAACCACGCCAGGCGTTGGAAAATTTGATATTTGGTCTGAGTGCCGTATTAGATTCATCACACAGTCCAGGAGAATGACTTCTCAAGCGGTTCGCGCCTGAATCCGCTAACACCACTTTTGAACACCGAAACTGCAGTACTGATAAGTCGATGGACAGATATGATAACTAGAGATCCGTTTGCAAAAAGTATCTTCTGGGCTCGAACGAGCTACAGATTCAACTTGCCGAGTGCTGTACTAAATGAGTTCATATGTGAATCTTTTTAATTCCTGGCCTGAACTTCTGGATCAGCTAGTGGAGCGCTTATCGCATTCGGACATACCGTTTCCACTGCTCGTACAAATCCAGCCGAAGCCCGGATTTTTCGCAGTTGGGTCTCCTAACTTTTCAAATCTGTCAAACCGCTTACCGGGACTAATGGTTTTTTCATTAGTACGTAACAATGATTTATTTCCAACAATTGGACTCACAGTAACGTTGTGATGGGTGACCAAGTCGGGGATACGATTATTCCAACACTCGGTAGAATAACTTATCGCGTGGTGGTCAACCAACAACGTGGTCACGAAATATGAAGACCTTGACTGCTCCATTGAGCAAAGCGGGTAGGTGTCGCCTGCCTGGATGGGGTCCTCATGATCCCTCAAATCGCTGGTTAGAGACGCTATCCGAAATGGCGGTGTGTCGCAGTCAATGGCGTACTTGTATTCATACCATTTCTAGTTCTTCCGCTTAGTCTGCTTTTAATAATGTTCGACCTTCTTAGTAACCTTTCCTTCTAGGATATTCCACGTCACTTTTGAGGTGTGTGGCGGCCCGAGCCACAGTACCTTTTGGTCAGGCTCACGGCTGTTATGATGACGGTGATGTTATGGTCAAGGCCCATAGCGGATAGAGCACGGACAACACTGGTGATCGAAGGAGTCATCACTGAACTGGGTCAGGGTCATGGGCGAAGAGTAACAGGCAGAAATCCACAACAGTTCATCTCAGTCAAACTCACAGAATCAGGCAGAAATTTGCACGATGTTTAGATGAAAACCTGACCGAGTTGTTGATTGAAACTCCGATTTGTAAATGCGAACGTAGGTGTGAGAATTTGCAAATAGGATAATAAAGACCTTGTTTCGTTGATCCATCTTTCGTTACAGTATCACCTCGCTGGGTCCGGCTATTGTTTAACATGGCTGAATGTAAAGCGATGTGCTTCCACCATTCTAGTTGCACGTTTTACCTTCGGATAGACAAAAACCGTGTACCAGTCCACGCGACTTAGACACGATTATCTCATGTGATGTTAGCCTGTTTCCTATTAGTCCGTCAATGACCAGAAAGCCAATTCGGTACTTGGGTTACTCATCAGAATGGTTTCACCTAGACGGTTACACTGTTGTGTTAAGTTCGCTCGTTCACCGCCTTCTTGAGCTATATATCCCAGCTTCTGGTTTTTACTTTGTGAAGGGCATTACTCTTCGTGAGAAAATACAGCGTAGAACTGCAAAACAAATTACATTACATTTTCTACTCCATTCAAGTGGGTTGAGCAAGTTGGAGCAGATCTCAATGACCTACCGGCACATTAAAAGATTTTAGTATGTATGACTTTACACAAACTCCAACAATTCTCATTTTAATAAAATATTTGTGCTCAACGAACGTTACCATCTTAAGGTTAATTCGCTGATACTACAACAGCATTTGAGCTATCTGACTTACTTGGAACATTCTTTTAACATCTGTGTGTACCTAGTCTAGAACAACTTATCAGAATCTGTCGTGACTGCGTCATCGATGCTTGAAGCACATACAGGATGTACATATTCGAGACACCAAATTGACTCCAGGTTAATTGTTTATCAGATTCATTGCTGCAGTATGAAGATACTCATGATTTCTCATTTATTGTCTGTTGTAGGCTGTAGTGCGATTGTTTTATACTTTGTAGACAAGTTGGGTTTCTATTTCACCAGCCAACGCAATCTTTCTATTGCTGACCCCTTGAAACCGAAACAATCTTTCGAGTTGCTTTTTTTTCCAAGCAATTTAACATAAATTCATATGTACATAAGCATTCTTAGCTACCTCTAATCAGCAAAAATCATATGAATCCCAAGTACAAAGAAGGACGTTTTAACAAAGGTGAACCACTACATTAAATGCAGTTGAGGTCTAATGGATCATATCGTACCGGCTGTCATGATGGTCTCTGTCGGTAACAATGTGGGTATCATGTGTTATTATTTTAGCCAGGAGCAGTTTTAAAAACAAAGTGTGTCGATGTTCCATTCGAAGCCCTCCTTCTTGGAACTAAACCTGGTCTCTGATAGCCCATGTTGCTGTTTGGTGTATTTCGTTACCTGATCATTGTATGGCCGTCACACTCCTCTGTTCAGCTGACTTTGCGTTCCATACCTAACGCTCCACGAGTCAAGTTATGGGGTGACGTACAGAACATACATCCGAGCGAACAAAATCGATGACCAGAAATCGCGCCACTTATGGAGATTTTCAGATCGCTGTCCCCGAAGGTGTCTTGTCCGACGTTCTCTCTGCTCGTGCTGATTCTGTCGTACACTAGCATCTGTATACAAGTAACAACCGTCAAAGACAAACATCTCTTGCCCGAATAGGCTTGGTTTGTCAAACATAACTCGTGGACAAAGTGCGCATCCTTTCGTAGAAAGCTCTCGTCTTTCCATCGCTAAAGGTTTCGTAACTCGATAAGCGATTTGCTAGCCTAAACTGGCATTCGGTTGAACCACTTATTTGTTTCAGCCACCATATGAACTAGTGGTTATCATAGTTACCGCTAGACCACCATAAACTGTGATATAACGATGCCCTTCTATATGTGTTGCCCTATAATTGTTTGAATCATCAATGAAGCCTCCGTTAGCAATACATCTATTAATATTGATCAGAAGCTATTTAACCAATCAAGTATGAGGACCACCCTCACGATATTGACTGCACACCCACTGTGATTCTTTTCCGTACGGATTACTTCGGTCGTTCACCGAATTCACACTATGGCATGGTTACTTTAGCTTTGTATCACAGTTTGTCTACTTTAGTGTTGACTACTTGTTATCAACACAACATATGTTGATTAACAAAAACTCACCATAACGACGCTTCACTCGCGTTGATTGTGTATAACCGAGTGATTGCGTTTTACAGTTTACCCGCGTGCGAGTTTTTGACTTCCTCCTTTCTTCTTTCCTTTCAAGCGGTCGATCACGCGACTAAACCATATGTGAGTCTGCAAGCCATTCTACACGCCTGCCGTGTTTGTTTCGCTGAACGTCGGCTGTTCACACAAGAGCGGTTGTCAGCTGCAATCGGACAGTTGTTAGAGCAACCAACCTTGCCCACTCTGTTCATGCGCACTGTGATGCAGGCTTTGGCGCTCCATCCGCGTCTCGCTGGTTACGTGATCAATGTTCTCGTGAGGCTGATTCGTAAACAGGTGAGCCTAATCTGGTTCACTTACTTCAGTTTATTTCGGTTGCATTATTTATTCAGGTGCGCTTTTCAAGTTCTCCCGCACTGTCTTTATTCTGAAAACCAGTGCGGTCATTGTCTGTGTTGGTGTGTCAAGTCAGCTTAAATACTATACTCAGGTCCTGCTTCCGATTTCGTTACTGTCGAAAACCTTCTCTGAAAAATGTGCGCAATGCACGCTCAAAAGGGGGAATTTCCTTTCGAAGAATAGACGATCTAGTGTTGTTATGTCTGACGATGTCGTTCTCAGTCGGATTTACGTAAATATGGCATTCTCTGTCCGTTTTTACATCAATAACACATCGGTTTGCGATCGTTACCTTTTCCAGTGACTAGTATCCTGTTTGGGAAGTGAGTTGTGGAATACCTCGCAGAAGATGTACATTGAATAGCATTCACCTCTGAATTGTGTCTTCACGCTTCTCAACCAATCGCCATCTTTTCCACGCACTGAACTTGTTTGACCAGTTTAGAAGAATTGTCTTATGGCTTGTTCTACATTTGAAGGCCTTGTCTGGAAATCGTTAGCTATTTCCCCATTGTTGAACGAAACTAGACGAATAATTTAGGTATTTGTAACCCGCTTTTTGTACTCTTACATAACCAATGATTTAGCTTTTTACTCAATCTCATTCATGTGCATTTGCGTGTAGCGCTAAACAGTTTGCTATGGTTCCAAATAGGCACTGGTTGATACCACCTAT
Source organism: Paragonimus heterotremus (assembly GCA_013368495.1). Classification (NCBI taxonomy): domain Eukaryota; kingdom Metazoa; phylum Platyhelminthes; class Trematoda; order Plagiorchiida; family Troglotrematidae; genus Paragonimus; species Paragonimus heterotremus. Next base: position 13,199 of record LUCH01003232.1, on the reverse strand, counting down.
GGAAATCAACAGGGTAACTAAGACATTGACTCAGTAGGCCGTACACGCAATTCAACTTGATCTATTGTGATTGATTGTCACTTACTTATCGTTGTGCGTTGTTATTTAACAAAGCGAGACGGCGGAAATCGTAAGGAGACTGTTCTACTCTGGTCCGTAATTCAGTTGTTTATTGGCAAGGCGTAGTAGATACCCTGGTTTTTAGTTCATGTATAATGGCTTCCTGACTTAATTCCCGTACTTTTTATTTCCAAACTATCGTTTTTTTTGTTGATTGTATGTCAGTTTAGTACCAGTGTCTTTCATGGATGTTGTCGGTGGTGATGAGGATGATGGTTTTCCGTGTATTGTGAAAATGAATTAGTTGTCTCAAGTCGTTCACTCTTAAGTCTATGCACCGTTTTGTCCTGTTTACTCATTACTTGCACTCGTCCAGGGCATTTTAATGTTTGCGAGTTGTGTTTATTATTATTCCGGGTGGTGGCCGATAATTGGGACGTTTATTGATATTTGACAACACATCGTTCGTTGGAGTGAATTTAGTGACTGTACGAAGCGCTATTTCGACTCTAGTCATCATTAACCTCAAATATACCAAGCGTAATGGTATTGTTACCATGAAAGACCTTCGGCCTACGAAGTTGTGTATTGCATGGACTGTCGTACATGTTATGTTAAAACATGTCACAAACACGTACACTCATTTGCACGGCGGAGTTCAGTCATATGCATTAAGTAACAGTACGTTGTCATTCACCCTGGTGGCACTTCCCCCATAATTCGTACACCCTATTTCGATAGTCGCTTCTAGTCTGTTGTCTTCCTGGCGTTGACGCTTGTTCTTTGGTTTCCGAACGTACACAGCCTCGTTTGGGAGTAGTATACTATTAACAAACGAGGCTATCTGTTACACAACAATGGAAGATAAATAGGCTTACCAGTCTTACGGGTGCGAATATGTCATCAATTTTGTCTCGTTCATGGTGCTTGTTATAACTTAATGCGTAGTGATATCGGAAGCGGCATCAACTTGTGGCCGAACGGCGGTACTCTTGAGTGTCAACTTTATATACTTCCGTCTGGAAGAATATTCGACCAAGAATGTGGCGAAGGTGGAGTTTGGTTGTCGGGTAGGCTTCTGGGCTGTGAGGTCAACTGCTTGTTAGCTCGGCAGTGGTGTTCTTTATGGGCTTGACGTTTGCATTTCTAGCATTTATGTTTATGAAGTGGACACAAGCGCACATTATGTCAATCCCCGCGTTGCCAACAGGGTGTCAGAGGCTTTGAAGATCGCTCCGGGTTGGGTGTCCGCGATCCACCAGAGTGAGGATGACCAGCGTGTACCGATTGAATAGTCAAAGGTGTTGGAGATTTTGATGACTATTAGATCATCATAGCAGCATGTTTGAGGTTGACCAACCTCTGGCATTCGGCGGTGGTCGTCTGCAGCTTCATCCCATGCTCGTGTTCCATCTTGTTCAGGATACTAGTGCAGATGTCAGCATTTGTCGGTGACTGGAGACCACATACGAAAATCAGCGTCTTGAATTGGTCATCGGTCATGGGGGAGAGCTTGAAGCGCTCGTACTCTCGATTGACGTTTCCGGCGTAGGTGACAAAATCTCCGGATTGGTTCTTGGTTAGCTGGAAACACTCGTATCGGATGTTAAATAGTAATGATTGTTCACCGAAGATTCGGCTAAAACATTTGACTGTATCGTTGAAAGAGACATCGCGGGTGTTCTATGGCAAAATAAAGTTCTGATAGCACTCGAACTCTAAAGGACCCATTTTACGCAATAGCCGTCGGACACGTTGGGCATCATCGGCAACGGCCAGCTTCACTTCCGATACGTTCTCATGTTTTCGATACCAAATAACTAAGTGGACCCCAGAGGATTTATCAAAATGGAATTCTGAGGTTGAGTTTCTAATGGACTCGATCAGCGGGCTCGATTGTGCATTGCCGCTGGAAGCCGGACTCTACATAGTCAGCTTCTGTGTCCACCGCTCGATCTGCTTCAGTTGCACCTTCTCGAATTGAGGCTGTTGTTGTTGCAAAATGACCGTCAGCGCTTCTGTTGTTATTAACCTCGTAGATTCTTACCGCAAAACAGAAAACACCCCGTCGCCAGTTGTAACTGAATCCTACCGAACACGAACGCGAATAACTTATTTGAATAACGCGAATAGAACCTCCTTCCGATTGGTCCCCAAACCACGAACGACAGGAACCAATAAGAACACGGACAAAGCAGACTCCGGACAGACAATGTATTTAGCCGTCAGACGCTTTGAAAATTTACACAGGAAACTGGTTCGTATTTATAAAAAATCATTGACCTTGTGGCAGCGTAAGCGCGCGAAGAAATATTTGAGTCTCACGCCGATGCATATCTGAGTAATGGCTTGTGATATCTGATTTTTAACAGCAGAATCGTGTTCATCGGGTCAGGTTTACTCTCACCCTAACACTGCTCCCCTCATTGTATCGTTGGTTTTTTGAGCGTATTTGTTTCATATTCATGCTGCTGCATACCATAGTCAATCAAAATACTCAAGCCTAGCCCTGTGGATGGCCTCGTGAACGTTTATTTATGCGAGTTAGTCGTCCCCGGTCAGTCTGTTTGTCAGGGTTTTACTCGAACAGATCGCAACCTCGGTTGCTGTACGGTTAGATTAGGACGGGTGATTAGTGGTTAGTGCAGACTTCCTATCTCTGTCTGCGCTTCTCCAATTTCTTTTAGCGGTGATGTCCACACGTAAATCTGGAGGTTTTTCGTTTTCGGCACATTATTTACTTTGTACTAGACTACTGAGGTGCCTGCGTCGGTTGCAACGCCTGGGCTAATCTGATTGAGTCTTGCTTATCACGACTTTGTGTGTTAACTTGCCGCACACTTTTCGAGTCCCCATACATAGTACTCCTCCGAACGATTTGAAGTAGTGCACAGTCTCCACTGACAGTGGTAACAAATAGTTGTCCATTGAAATGCGCTTGTTTCATGCTTGCGTGCCCAACTCCGAGTTACACATCCCTTTCCGTGTTGTAATTTCACGTCGCTTCATTATGTTCCATGTTTTTATGACCCCTACTATTTCTGAGAAGAACATCTTTGTTTTTTTCTTTCTTGTTTGCTCTGTGCTGTTTTACTACCGTTCGAAGCAGTCACATCTACTTAGTAAACATCCTGTTATCTGTAAAATCGTAGTGTCTGTATCTGTTCATTCAACCTGATGCTACTCAAAGTGTTACTTAGTAACGAACGCCTTTGTTGTAGAAGAGAAAAATTATCATCCACCATTCCCGATTTTCCATAGATGTTCTTCTGTTATCACTCTTTCTCTTTTCTGAAAGGTTTCTGTTGAATTGACCATTTCTTCTGTATTTGGTTTCTTTGCTTAGGTTTGGAAAAGTGAAAAGCTTTGGGACGGGTTCATTCGTTGTTGCATCAAAACCCGGCCACAGAGTTACCAGGTTTTACTTCAGTTGCCTCCGGAACGCCTCGAAGCCGTGTTCCAACGCGAACCAGCTATGCGTGCCCAGGTTCGGCGTTATGTTGAGAACTTCTCCTCTGCTCAGGTACTGTTTGTCGTCCCTCATTTATGAGCCATTTTCTGTTCCTCCCCTTTACGTTGCCAATAATTTTTCCGTGATTCTTGCTTTATTTTTGTTAGCGGATTCACATTTCCAAGTCAATAATTGAAGTGTTGGAGCGCGTAATCACACCTTCACCTCCATCAACTCCGGCGTTTTCTGGTGACGGGAACACTGCTGCAAAACCCATCAAGATTGACGAGCCTACGGAGGTACCAGCTGTCAGTCCTCAAAGTATAGCTTCTTCTGGTCCCGGGACACCAACCAGAGACGAGATGTCACATCATGAAGTTGCCGCTGCACTGGCCGCAGCTGCTGCTGTGCTAGGAAACAGATGCACGACGCCACCGTTCAGCCTGAACTCATCGTCAACCCAGTCGATGTCACAACCCCGACCCTTGTCGGTAGTCGTTGGTGGTCAATCAGTTCCACCGGCGCCAGATGACTCCTTCAATCGTCGTTTCCAACCAACGCATCTAGTCGAATTTGAATCGTCCGTTACCGGATCCCACCACGGTTCCCACACTCGGCCACATGGTTCACACGAACGCGTGAGAGGCCGTGAGCGTTCTCCTTTCTCAGGCGAGGATGTGCTTCCCGAGAAAACCGCTAATAAAAAGCCAATGGAAGCTGCTTCAGAATCGAAAGGCAAGTTTGACAATATTCCACTCCATTGCTGGTCACAGAGGCCTGGGACCCACCATGTGATATTGATAACTTTGAGATATGTATTCCGTATTGTTATAATCGAGAACATACGTTAAACTGCGAGTCCTGACACGTAGTCGGCCCCGTGTAGAATAAGAACACGTGACACCAATAGCGCGTAGCTTTATCGAACACGAGAGAATGAGTCATTAACGATGAGGCGTAGATGAGACGAGCAGTCACCCAATCGATTGTGTGGGTCACACGATTGGATCGTCTGGGGCCATGGTGAGAGAGAGTGGGACATATACGCATGCACGGGTAGACAGATGACGTGGGGCCAACAACGGACGCGGATGCCACACGTATGCATCAGTAGTATGACATTTGAATAGAGCTTACAGAATGTAGTCGAAGAATGTCAACATTTTTACGTTCTTGTTGCTTACACAATTTTTCATACTCGTTTCTGTGGACTTTGTTGGTCATTTATTTTTTATGTGAGCCGTCCTCGTCAAGTAACCCGATTGTTAATCAGGAGTTGTACGTATTACGATGCCAAGTGGCTCCGATAATCGTTCTTGCGTTTTTTTATTTTTTTTTAAGTGGCATGGCAGATTTTCTGACTATGGGGCGATCCAACTCTGAAAATCCCGGGCCTCGGCTGCCTTCGAATCGTTTTTTATTTTGTTTGTTTCAAATTCCAAGGTTGTTATCTCAACGTCAACTTTGAACGTGGTGACCTGACGTTGAAACTTAGATCTCCCTTCGAGGATTACTGCTGTGTAAAGATGCGGTTGGATGTGTTAACTTATTTTTCGGTCATTTTAGCTACCACTTCTGCTTTTTGGTTGCACCTACAGCCTTGTCTCAAAAACTGCCTACCTCATCCTCAACCGATCCGGCAGTGGTCGTGGATGCTGACGACCTGGAACCTCCCATATTACCGCCTACAAAGATCCATCCCATACCGCGTACCGCTGCACGGAGAGCTGAACGCGCTCGTTTGGATACAGCCGAACTTCTGGAGCCTGTGGATCAGTCACCGTTAGACTGGTCCACAGAGGACGTAGATGAAGTGATACAGCAGGGGAACGTGTCTACTGTAACGTCCCTGCCAGCAGAAGTCGGAGGTCCGAAGCGTCCAGTTGATTTGGAAAAACTGGAAGCTGACCGGGTAAGTTTTCTTCTGTTTTCATAGAGCGATCCTGTCAGTCTGTTCGGCTTCCATCCATTCCGCGTGCTTTATCCTCTGATGCAAAGTTTGTTTACCGATGCACCTGCAGCCCACCTTTGCGACTGTTTTCTCTCTCTGAGTTGTGTCAAACCAGCTTGTAATCTAGCTGAAGAACTTTCCACTACCGTATAAAATGTATATGATGCGCTCGCCATCTTTTGTTATCCGTGTTGCTTTGCAAAGGCACCAAGTTGCTTAGTAAATGTTCGGTCCTCTCTCAAGTTCAGAGGCTTGAGTCATCCTGACAGAAAGTACATCCTTTCGAAAAGAAGCACTAGACTCAAGTTTCGCTCTCATTAGAGCTCATCATTAGTGCATATGATCGCCACTGCCGGGACTTGAACCACGGACACGCTGTTCATGAGCAAGCAACCGTGTTTACCGCTACGCCATTGACCTCACATTGGGAACGACCGACTTATCACATGTGAACACTCAACCACTTTCGCTGGTGAGTAATGATCAGGTTGCCCGATCGCCTCGGTCGTGCTTAATGTGAGGTCAGTGACGTAGTGGTAAACACGGTTGCTTGCTCATGAACAGCGTGTCCGTGGTTCAAGTCCCGACAGTGGCGATCATATGCACTACTGATGAGCTCTAATGAGAGCGAAACTCCAGTCTAGTGTTCTGCTGTTCGAAAGGGGCCGACAACAAAGTCTATGGGAATGCGACTGCTGCGATCAATTGTGGCTAATGTTCGATGTGTATGAAAATCAAAATCCCCTACTACTCATCAAGGAAGTGCATCCATCACTCAAGTGTTAGAACATTGATTATTCTGTCAGTTTTTCCATGTCACTTGTGTTAACTAGATTAGATGCAGTCTGCATTGTTTAGTTCACTTATGGTTCACTTGTCACTAGCCGCTCCTGTCGACTTGGCAAGTGAGCTGAACATTTTAGGGATCAGTTCCGCTGAGTCATCCAGACCATGTTAAAGATGGGATTCGAATAAGTTATTACATCCCAGAAGTCCCGCCGTCGGAAGCAGAAGTGACTGTCGAGCTTAAGTTATTGAAACGTAACAAGACCTCTAGACTACATCTCTCTCTTCTGTTCTAAGATAACGGGAAAAGGTTGATATCACATCCGACAAAACATCTCAAGACGGCTTTGGAAACTGAGTAGATATCTCGTGATTGGTGTTTATCAACAGTAATTCTCGTTGCCAAAAAATTGACCCGAAGTCCTCATGACAACCACAGAGGTATCAGTTTGGTGTCTGTTGCATCCAACTTACTCACCGACCTTACATTACATGGGCCGACTAAGCCCAGAGAAAGTCAGGTACGTGAGGAACAAGCAGGATTCTGGTCCGGTCGAGGGTGCGTTGATCACATTTTACCTTGCAACGGATCTTGGAGCATCGTTACTGTAATAAGCAGCCGACGGCCGTGGTCCTTTTAGACCTAAGGACTGCTTTCAATTCGGTTGCTCGTAACGTTTTCTGAAACTGTCTACCTCAAAAGCGACATCCAGGTGAATACATGAACATGTTGAAATCACTGTATGGTCATTCTGTAAGCAGGTTGGGGATGTGTTAACTGTTGGTGATGTTCATCGCTTTTAGTGGTGTTCGTCAGTGGTGTCCGATCACCCTCTTCCTGTTCTGTTTTCTTACGGACGACATTTTGGAGGGTGTGCTCGAGGAGTCCGATAAGTTTGGTATTCAACTTGTTCTCAGCTCCGTTGATTAAAATGGGTAGGTGTCGCCTTCGTGGCTGGGGTCTTCGTGGTCGGTCAAATCGCTGGTTAGAAACTGTCCGGGATAATGGTGTGCCGCAATTAATGGCGTACTTGCATCCGCACCACTTTCCTGTTCTTCTGCTTAGTCGTTTTATTGTTCATCATTATCACTGTTATTATTATCATTATTCTATAACCTTCTCCACAACGTTTCACTTACGATGTCCAACTCTGTTAAGGTAAGCGGCAGCATCAGCTCAAGCTACTGTACCCTCTGATCAACCTCGGCTTTTATGGTAATGTTGATGGCATGCAAACGGAGCGACTGTCTAATTGCGTACTAGTAAATCCAACCGCTGAACGTTAAAAGTAGTCGTAGTTGTCTTGCATTAAATCAGTTGTTTCGCTGAATACTTCGTCTGTCATGAAGCAGTGGAAGGTGATGTGATCGTTAACAGAGATGTTTAGAAATCCCCTCAGATTTTGCTTTGTTTTTCATTCGATGGTGTGTCCAACCGTCCGTATGCTCATCTTCCCGTGTTTTTTTTATATTTTACTTTGGTAATGTTAGACTTGTTGGTAACCCTAGCTGTCGGTCCCACGGATATTGTAGAAATTCTTGACTGTCTGTGTGTCGGGATGGAATGATGTCAGGTGTGTAATTGTATCCTTTATCTTAATGAACCTAGGTACTGTAAACGGAAGGCTTCATGAGTTTTTTTGGATCTGGATGTTTTATTTCTTCCTACCACATCCTTGTTCATTGGTTCACACTTTTTAACTGGATGGACTTCGTTTGCCTGTGTTGAGCCGCTTTTAATGCTATGACTAACTTAAAAATAAACTACGGATGACCCATACGAATTGCCTGTTGGTTGTGGTTTTTTAACGTTGCTCTCTAGACTATATCAACCTTTCTGATTGTATCACAAAGTTGCTCATTAAAATCCTAGTTATGGCATATTTACTGGATATCCGGCTTGATGACCGCGTCTTTTTGTTTACGTTCTCGAATTTGAGATCTTTTTGCAGTTGCTACCCTAAAGCAACGTTTAGACGGTAAGTGTTGTGGCATAGGGTACGTCCTTTTTTAGAGCAAACGTTTAAGCGTGCCTTCATGTGCATTCACAGCAATTTTTTTAAATTTCAAACCGATCTCGAACCTCCACTATAAATTTTTCATTTCTTCTGCCACTAACCATTTGTGTAATCTATCTCAAGGGAATTTTCAACTATCCTGATCACTTTCGCTGCGATTCTACCAACTAACAAGATCAGTGAAAGTTTATTACTGCACTGTTCAATCATGTTAAGCTTAACATTCAAGGCTGGACTACCATTCTCCATCGTGTGTCACTTGGCAATAACATAATCCTTCTTCGGTGTATTGCGCGGCTTTATTTACCAAAATTATCTACTGTGTAGCGACTATAATAAACGGTATTTTTGATAGTCGCATTCATTTGTACATTTCTGATGATTTTGGCTTTTTGCCTACATTCGTTTTAGTCAAGCTAGCGGGGCACGGAGCAAGTTGTGATTGTAACCCCGGGACGGATATTACAAATGGAATAGCTTGACTAAAACAAAAGTAGGCAAAAAGCCAAAGTCATCAGAAATGTACAAGTGAATGCGACTATCAAAATTACCATTTATTATAGTCGCTACAACTGATGAATCTCCATCCACTTGACTCGAGCATATTCACTGTACTGGTTTTCAGTCTTTGCTTTTTTTGCACGTGATTTTTTGTTTGTTTGTATCTTCAGACAAGTAGTTAAATAGTCTAGCAAAGTTTCCAACTTAATCTGTAGTTGTCCTTCAGATTTCATTTTTTCGCTGTTAAACTCACGTGACCTAGGATTAACCAGTTCAGAGCCACAATCGGGTAGCCATTTACTATTGAGATATCTCTGACTCCTTTCGTTTTTTAGGTCCAGTGCTTTGAATTGAAAGCGCCGTCTTATATAAGTTCAAACTGCGATTAATGAGACTAACTTGGCGAATTTCTGGCACCTAAACTAATTCTGAATTTTGTGATCTTTTTCTCGTCGTCACTTTTTGTGACCGCATGTGTTTCCTATGAAGATTGTGC